>JAKLMK010000073.1:0-150160 GCA_022813445.1 Neophaeococcomyces aloes | reverse complement strand
TCAGATTTGAACCTGGAATATAAACGCAAGTTACAGCATATCTGCAAGATAGATCGTAAGCAATTGAGGCGTTCTCGGAAATATGAGATGTCTTACCGCTCAGATAAAATGTTCTGAGGCGCAGAGGAAGGGTGATTCAAACAAGTCTTATATTGAGTAAATATTTTTATAGCATTGTGACGGTTTCACCGTGGAGTATCTTCAATACGGAATACATATTTTGTGGCGCTAGCTTTTCCATCCTTCAGGTCTTGCAATGCTGACTCGAGGCCAGCAAGTCCTTTTTCCCGGACGGTATGAGGATGAGGCTTGAACCAGCCCTCCCTGAGGCCAGATCCCATGAGTCGGAAGTGGGCATGACCAAAGTCCTTGTAGTCTTTAAAGACGGCGCCTACTGATGTCCAGCTCGTAGATATCGAGCTCGGTATCGCAGACGCATCTTGTATTGGTAACACCGTTGTGAGCTTGGCATCTGAACTCAAGACTTTGCAAATGTTGGTCAAGGTCGTTGTGGTACTTACGGCGTCGTAAGCATATTTCAGGGGAACGTCCCTAGTAGCAGCCTTGATATTTTCAACAAGAGATTCGTCTCCATTCCGATAGTCTATTACCACATCTCCACTGTCTTGGTCAAGGAGACTGTCGACATAGGGTATGCCATTTCCAGCCACTGCAATGATAGGATGTATATTGCTACGCCTCGCGAGCTGGACAACATAGGCACCAACAGCACTTGCAGCGCCATAGACCAATATGCCACCCTTGGGCAGTCTCTCCGGGAATGCTCGTGCTACCCACGGCTCTGGGAGGCCAAGCATGAGATATAGTCCAACAGCGGCTGTCATGGCTGCAAGAGGTATGGTTGCGGCTTCTTCGAATGAGACATTAGACGGAATATGGAATGTTGTGTGCGCAGGTGTGATAGCATATTCAGCATATGATCCACCTTTGGACGCCATATTGTGATATGCTGCAACTCGATCACCTGGTTTGAATTCTGTGACAGAAGAGCCTACTTTGATCACCTCGCCTGCAATGTCATCTCCTTGATTTGAGCCGTCATATTGATCTGGGAAATATGCCGGAACTTTCCAGTCCTTGGGGTTCATGCCAGACACGATGACCTTTGTCAAAACCTCGGACTCGCCTGGGCTCGGCACTGGTATGGAGTGGATGCCTACTTTTCCTGTCTTGTAGACAAGCGCTTCCAACATTGTCTCCGACTCTCGAGGTGTCCTAGTCATTGTAAAGAGGTAGATGTTGGCGATTTAATTCAGACAATAAGGTAACCGTGTGACACTTCCTCGGGCTCTCGTCAGGCACTTATATCAGAACAATTATAGTCTCAAAATAGACTTTTATCGGGAGCCGAGTTGAGTTGTGCGATGTCGTCAAGTACGACCGATTTCTGCCAATCACGTACCAGAATTTGCTCAGAAGGTCGTCTTAGTGCTCATCATTATTACCATGTATTGTACATTGTCTCTTGTTGAGCTGTTATCAGATATTCTTTCTTGACTAGTTATGGCGACCGACCCGATAAATATCGTGGCGGCGATGCAACCGCTTGAAGGGAAGCTAGACGAGGTGAGAGAACGTACTGTCCAAGGTACAGCCTAAGTGCAATGTGAGCATCTGACTCTACTACAATGTTAGCTGGTGGCGGCAATCAAAGAATTGGCTGAAGCGGTCAAAGTGCACGAGCCAGACGTTCCAATCTACTACGCATTGCAGGCAAAACTAGAAGGAGGTGAAGACGAAATAATTATGGTAGAAAGGTAGGAAATACTTTATCGGACCCCAACGAAGCCTAAATAACTAACCCTTGGCGTTAGTTATCCCAATCAGGCCGCCATGGAAGCTCATGCAAAAAGCGAGCATTACCAAAAGTTCGCTCGTTTGTCATCATTGATTGTCACGGACAAACCTCGCCTGTTACGTTTTGGGACTTTGATAGGAGGTTTCACGAGTCGGACGTAGCATGCTCTACAACATCGAGGCGTGATGACAGCGTGACGAGTTGATAGCATTAGGCAAGGGCACTCGTGAGTTAATGCTCGGAGCCAGTGTTATTGAACAGTATTGGATAAGAACTGCGACATTTAAAGTTTAACACCTGTGTCAGTCACAGGCCTGTTGGCTGGATGTTCCGATTCATATCATCCTTCGTTGTAAAGCATACCGCTCTCAATCTTGGAAATGATCATATTACTGCTGCTAACAGTCGAATGTCATCGTCTTCGGCTTTCAAGGCGAAGTGAATTTTTATTCGACCAAGCAAAATCGTGTCCTCACAGTCATATATCTCTCATTGATGCATCTTCCCCAGCTGTGTACCAAACGTTTCCCGATCGGATATCTTAGATCATAGTGGCAAGTACTTTCACTATGCATAGTAAAATATTGACTTCCTATAATATCTATCTCGAAATACCCTGGCCCGACTCCTGAACCTTAAGTACCTTCTCTAACCATAGGTTTTCATGCTTACTGTCTATCAACCCGTGTTGCGTGCGACTTCGATCGGACGTGTAGGTACATAGCTCTTATACTTGTGCTAATAAAGGTAATATGCTCTTAGCATATTCTGTTAAGTCACGACGTGCGCAGCAGCATCATCTCGCGAGATAAGGAAGCCCCCTCCTGCGTAGCCACTTAGACACACGCAAAAGGTTTGCAAGAAGTAGTCCACACAACGACTATCGCTATAACCCGAGCAGTAGTCGGGACAGTCAGAAAAGCTGCCAATGTTTGTTGGGCTAATACGATAAGCTCCGGTTGGATCTTCATATACGCCTCCACAGTCATGACCAAATTTTATACCGTTGGAAGCAATCTGAGGGTCAGACGCTCCCTGGCAGGTAGGTCCTGGATTAGCAGCGCTCGAACTTGGACATAGTAGCCCGATTGGGACGAGCTGAAAAGATCAACCAGCCACAGTAGAATTCAGAGCCAAGAGGGGAATATTCCCAGTCTTAGAGAAGACACCGAAATCTCGGGTATAAACGAAGATAAAGACGTTAAATGTCCTCCGTACAGCATCATAAGTGAGATGCACACTCGTTCTCGTAAGGAAATGGCAGCTAGCAAATTCACCTGCTTCGAGGAGAGGATTCGTGTTAATGGCAGAGTACGAGTCTTTATACGGTGTGTCAAGATGCAGTTGAGCAGAAGGTAAAGCTTAAGAAAGATCGTTTCGAGCTAGAACACAGGCTAAGGGTCGGCCAGCCCGATCGACCTTTCTGCGGAGATGCCATGCTCGATCTTGCTCGCCAAGCCGTCGGATGCAGTACGGGTGGAACATTGGCGCTTCTAGATTCTCCCTGAATCACGCCATCTGCCATGTACAGTAGTAGGAGGGTAAGACGGGGGCCTAAAGTCAGAACAGGTATTTAGTGGTATCATGGTATATAAAAGAGTACGTAAAGACTGTATCTGAGAGTGCAGGAAATCAGCCATAAAGTGGTGTCTCGGCGCACTTATCCTTCCAGGCCTAACAGTGGCGAGTTGCTGATATCTACTATATATTTGGTTTAATGATACACACATACAGCATCAAATTGGGTTTGGAGAAAAGACAATAAGGACTTATTGACAGACGGGGTCAGCTGAAATCCTGTACAAGAAGCTACAGTACAGTTCTCCGCTGTTTCTAATGTATGTGGCAGATCTGCCAAGCATCTGGGTGGGTTATCTATCAAGCCGGCTAATAAAATGTACTGGTGGCTCGAAGCTAGCCCTACTTTGGTCGGAGTCAACCTCAATTGGGATGATGCCAAGACGGTATCCTATCTGCCACATACATCAGAAATCGCGGAGGACTATAAGCGCCTTG
Organism: Neophaeococcomyces aloes; assembly: GCA_022813445.1. NCBI lineage: Eukaryota > Fungi > Ascomycota > Eurotiomycetes > Chaetothyriales > Neophaeococcomyces > Neophaeococcomyces aloes. The sequence continues at coordinate 146,325 of JAKLMK010000073.1, read as the reverse complement.
AGCCCACTTGTCACGACCATGTTCCGGCCACACCGTAAAAACAGGACAAACATGTGTCACTACGAACACAGCGTGCAAACCTAGCAAAAACACGGACACACCTGAATCACGTGATGAACCCTGCTCAGTACAATCAGTCCTGCTCAGTATAATCACACGCTAGGAGTACTGATCAAGGTGATCACTGCTGAGCACACTGATCATACGTGATAGGACTATAGTAGGGCTTGACTCGGGACCGCTCACCATCTCAGCCACGTCACATGATCTAAAAACTACTATGTAAAGGTCTTTCCTCAGCATTTTTGGTGGTAGTCAACCTCAACGCGGTAGTGAAGCCAGAAATTAACCTCATTTGTGTGTGTATAGCAAATGTCGAGGTGTCCGTAGTTTGTACTTTTATCATACAACTGAGAAAGCCTGATGGTTTCAATACTCGAGAGTTAAAACCTAATAGCACTTATGTCAAGTCTAGCAAAAGCACTGGTGGACCGAACACGATAGGAATTGCTCATAATGAGACGTTCTTCTTTTGACCCACTGGCCTACTTGCAATGGCTTCCGACTATGTACTTTTGACGTCACTTGAAAATAAGAGTTGCCATATACGCATCGGTTGAGGTGTACGAATTCATACCCTTGATCTACTTAGTAGTCTGGGCCTCCCAATAATCCTATAGCGTTCCGATCAACCATCAAAGCTCGCCGATGTCTGAACTTTTACTCATCGTCGTTGATGTTAATCACGGTCTTTTTCCATTGTCGAGCAGGGATGTGGCGCTTAAACATAATATCGATCTCGCGGTAAGATCGATGCTTCATCTCAGGTAGGCCAAAGTATGCAACGACCAAACAGATGAATGCTGTGCCGCCCCAGACGTAACCACACTTGCCTCCAACTATATAAAATCAGTATTTGTCAAGAACCATAACGTAGAGTGCACTTACGATCTCCACTCCTCGGGTTTAGCATGTATGAGGCCACTGCTTCAGATTAGCTTCGTTAGCATAAGGTCAGAACGAAGAACTTACGGAAAATACAAGGAATTTCGACGATATAATAGGTAGCGCGGCCTATTCCCGTGGTCAATGGTCGAAGCCGGATAGCTGACGTTTCACCAATGATGACCCACGATGCAGGGGCAGGTCCTAGTGTGAAGAGAACGGAGACGATCAGACCCAATGACGCCTGGGCTAGATTGGCCGCAGTTGACTTGCCAACTGAACCCGCGATACCAAGGGCGATCAGAAGGACGAAGTTGACAAATGAACCCCAGAGGTAAATAGATCGTCGACCATAGAAAGTTGTAAGAATCCAAGAAAGCATGACAAAAATCCACTGCAGGGCTGAAGTGATCAGACCCAAGGCGAACGCTTCACTATTTCCTATACCAGCCTCTGCACAAATTAGTATATGCGTTAATTGATAACGACATTCAACACGTACGTTTGAAGAAATAGACTGCCTGATTGGCGATCAAATTGCCGGTAAGATTCTGCGCTGCGTAGACACCGCAAACGATGAGAGTACGTCGAAGGTCTGTGCCTTTGAAAAGTTCGACAAAGTTGGGTGCCTTCTCGGTCTTCTCGAGCTCAATGACACGACGCATCATCGCGACAGTCTCGGTTGGATTTGTGGACGACTTGCTTCCAAGACGCTGGACTGATTTTGCCGCGGCCTCCAGCTTGCCCTTTCGGACCAGCCACCAGGGGCTTTCCGGTGCGAAGAAGATCAGGATAGCGAGTGGGGTCGGAAACAACCATTGAAGCGCAATCGGGATCCTAGCGACGTTCGTTAGTCAGAGGTATATGGTGCATAGTAACACATACTTGTAGGCGCTTTCGGTAAGGTCGGCGTTGTAACGGTAGGTGACGCCACCAACAATGATACTGCCGATAGCCCAGAACATCTGGAGCATTTGCGTTGCAGGAGCTCGCAGCTGAATCGGTACAATCTCACTGCAGTATGCTGGTGCGTTGGCGATGAAAATACCCCATGGGATACCTTCGAGTATTTGGGCAGCAAAAATGACGGGCATTGAGTTTGCGAAATAAAAGATGAAGATGAAACAGTTCAGGAGCATGAGACCGATCAATGTAGCCCAACGGTACCCGATACGGCTCGTCAAAGGACCAGCAAGAAAGACGCCAATAAGAGCACCGAGCTGCCCAGAGATTTGCAGGGCGGACTGCCACTTGGTCACGATGACGTTTGAATTGGTTGCGGCGTCGTATGTGCCATATTTATTGACGAACGCAGGAAGGGCGACAAAATTGCCTATGAGGAAGACATCGTAGGATTCCATGATCTAAGGAGGTCAGTTGTGTACTTCTCATGGCGTGGGAACAAGGAAAGGCAACCCACAATGGTGCAAGATATGACAAAGGCCCAGAAGGAAGCCATAGGATAGGCTCGGACAGCCTGCAGCACCGTCATGTTATGCTCGATGTTCTCTGCCTCCATCGCGTCCGCCTTGTAATCCGCGACGTCTGCCTTTTCGGCGTAGACAGACGCCCGGTGTTCCTGCTGCTCGAGCTCCATGGCATGTTGTGATTTCTCTGTCATTACTGGGATGGGCGGTGCGTCCTGAATCATGGTGGCTGCGTATGCCTCAGCAAGATAATCACTGTGAATGAGTGATATGGGTGAGGAAAGCGGACAAGGGACGAAGTTCACGACAGCGCCTTAAGTAACTGGGAGCCGGTTATATTCCATGCTTTCGCCTAAGCGGGGCCGTCGCGAAGATCTTCGAGAGTTCGGAGTAACGACGTCCGGGGATTCGGGGTAAAGACATCCGGGGTAGTTGGTGCACATGGCGTGGGTGATCATTCGATATCGTTTACCAGGACCATACATTTTTCTGGAATAAATCCTAGCGCTAAGCAAGCGGATCTACAGCACTGTAACCACTTGAACTTGTATGGTTACATCAAGTGACACCTCCGCCCGGTTGAACGGTTAAGATGGCGGATATCCTGGACTGACTTTCACCTTGAATGGCAGACAATTCTGAACACGATGTTGCTGGAGCTGTTCCTTCCCTTAGATCTTCAGCTTGGAGCGTCGAAACTCGGAGTGAGGATCTTTCTGGCTAAAAGCGATCCAAGCTACTCCAGCAATTTGGTACAATAATCCGGGGTGCAGTATCTCCGGCAACCAGCACTATTTAGGCTATTTGAAGTTCGGACTCGGGAGCGCCGAACGGTCTTATGGACACCGACCCACTACAGTACTTTAGGCGCCAAAAGCTCTGATCACAGGCTACAAAGTAGTCAGTCAACGTTTGACAGTTCAAAACTGCGGGTCTGCAATCGTCAGCCATACTCAGCGTTAGTACGCATCGTCTAACATCAGTGCTTGATCTTTTTTCCACCAGTCAAAGCGATTTTATATATCCAGTTCGAACAGTGTATCCAATCTGATTGGAAGGGCAAGGAGCAAATACTAATGTATCCTTCTACGCGCTAATATCAAGTAGTGATGACGATTACAAACCCGTAGTTCTGAATCGTCCAACATTTGACGCAGTACTTGTTGTATGTTTGAACAACGAGCTCTGCGATGTCCTTGTGATGCCATGTGGGAACAGGAACTAGTACACTAGAAGCTAGTGTGAAGATGTCAGTGCAACGTGTGGGTAGGAGAGTGCATTTTGAGGATATTTTACTGTACCCTTTTGTGGCCCGCATCTGCAGCTGTTGCATTTGTTCCATCGTAACCATTTGTAATCGTTACGAGGTGTTCACATGGTTAAATGCTGTCTCCGACATGACCTCCTCAACCGTGGTCGCGGTAAATTCCTGCATCTGGAGTCTGATTTGAATTGATTATACCACGTGTTTGGAGGTAGTGGACCTCACCAATCTTGTTACCGTCCAGCTTTATTGTAGTACTGTAATAATAATACCAGTCAGTGCTAGAAGGAGGAAGGCAGAATGTGCCATCGCCACCAAGGACAGCTTCGTATAATGAGACCCATCTCCCCTGACCGAATCTCACAAACTGCTGGCGTAATATTTGGCCAAATTCGTTGTCTTGAAACCCAAAACGTCTTGTTCGGAGGACACAAGATATAGTGGACATCGCGTCAGATGGTTTGTCTGTACCAATCAGAAAAACAAGAACTTAGATGCATTAGCTGCGCTCCGGAGTTTGGGATTGCCAACTGTTTGCTGAAGGAGCTTGTACAGTATGTTGTCCCTTCGTACAGGTTTCAGGGAACTGCAAATCTAACCTCTTTGAGAGCAATATCCGAAGTTCTGTCTTACGGTTCTTCCACTTGGTTCTGCTGACTCGGCCAATGGTCTGGGCTTGCTATGCTTAGGGAGCTTTAGTGTCTTTTTCAGGTGGTGGAACGTCGTGCACTACTGGGAGTGCTTGAGTTCAATTAGGTTCGGTTCGTGACAGCTGTTCCTGGTCTTGTCGCCCTTGGTCATGTTGATGTCCCACACACAAATTAAGCTGTTGTGCTCTTGATTCGCGGAATAATTCTCTGATCTTCAAATCCGTAGTTGGATGCCACGGTGGATGTTCCCACTTCGCGCAACTTGGACCATCCTGTCCGTTGATGAGGTGGGATTCTGAACAGGTGTTCTTCGACTATCTTTCTTGTGAATGGCAGCTTCCAGTCTCGGCAAAACCGTACATAAGGTAGATTGCTTCATGTATGGTGGCCTCGTGGGGTATACGGAAAGACATTCCAAAAGCCGATGAAGACTGCCTTGGCCTTATGAGCTTGCCATCGAATGGGCGGAAGTCTCCACGAGTGCCACCCTGGTTTTGACCAACTCGCTCTCGACAGTGGGCCTCGATGTATCAGATCGACGAGATCGCATTTCGTGGTTCTAGTACATACTCCGGGATGGCAATTAAACATCGTGAAAGTGATTAACCTCAAACGCCAAGATGAACCTGGTAACGATCCAATATTGACTGACTCCATGTTTGCCTACAAGCTGCAGTCGGGTTTATCAACGCAGTAGCCGATCATGTACCAGACTATTACACTATGCAGCCGAGCCTTGCCCCGACCGTCATGAGCTTGATGCCGCTTCCTTACGAGTGCAGCGGAAGGTCGACACACATAAGTTGTACACAGTCTGACATTGGCGGAATCAAGAAGTGCTCGTGGTATACTTCAGCTGGCCCGGTAGCCTTTTCGCAACGGCGCTGGGCTGGTTATCGAGAAGCTTTGACTACCACATCCTCACGGCCTGTTCACAACGTGACCTTCGATGATGTAGAGAGCCTTTTCACGTCAGGATGCAGAAAGCGCAGTAGCTAAGCAAGTGAGAGGAATTTGTTTGATTTATCTTTGATACATCCCCGCAGCCAAGGCTCGTTACGGGGTAAGACAAACTTTGTTCAATCATGTGTATTAAAACAGTCCGATCTCCAAATGCCATCCACTGAAAGTAGTAGCTATTTCTAGACGGAGTTGATCGAGAAACTCAATCTGTCAATATTCAGCCAAGCCTATTCTTTTTCGACGTATCCTTCCGAGCTCATTTCGTGTAACCTTGATATAGCTCTCACGATGGCAAACCTAACATCAGTCTCTCCAGCACCGCCAGTCGCAAGCGAAGCCTTGCTCAAGCCTGTAGCACTCCATTCGACCTCCCCAATAAACGTGCTCATCATGCTCGAACTGCTTCCGCCCTCGGCCCGAACCATTAAGTCTTGCAATGTGGCTACTGGATCACTTGAAGGGCCTGATTGAGACTGTACAATGTTTGCAAAGGTTTCGATTATTGCATCTGTCGACAGACACAGGATACGCGTTCTAGACTCGTAAGCAATGTCCACAAGTGTAATGAAGCGGCGGACAATGTCAAGCTCATCTGCTGCGAACCTGCGCAAGCCTGAGATGTAGATTGTTGAGGCTGCATTGCAAAGTGCATGGTAATCTGTTGAGCCGAGAAAGGCTTCGCAAAGGGATTTGAAGGTGCTAGAGACGACTAACTTCGAGCTTTCCCTTGGCTGGGCAGCCTGTATCTTAAGTTTGCGGCTCATGACAACTGGAAGCTCGACTGCTTGAAGTGCTCTACCATCTGTTACGGCGACCAACGAACTCTCATATTCGGCTGGAGTGGTGAAGAAGACATCGCTTCTGGTATACTGCCGCCTGCGGTCCATACGGTAATCGTGCTCGCTATGCATCTGGAAGACAACGCAGCGTCGTTGCAGCTCCTCAATGAATGGTACAAACAATGCTCGATTGAGGCCATTCTTGTAAAGGTTAGTTGGATGGCGATTACTTGTCGAGATTAAAGTACCACCTCGCTCCCAGAACGAATTGAACAGTCTTTTCAGGATGACAGCGTCAGCAATATCACTAACCTGGAACTCATCGAGACACAGCACGGGAGATTCGCTCTGGAGGTTTCTACCGACGCTCACGAGGGGATCACCCGCATAGTCGACGGCAGATCGTGCGCGGTGCAAACGCATGTGCACATCAGTCATGAACTCGAAGAAATGAGTCCGACGACACGCGATTTGTGCGGGTAAAGTGCTCGCGAAGAGATCTGCGATTCGCGATTTGCCTGTGCCAACACCACCATAGATGTAAAAGCCATTGTTCGGGGCGGCTCTCTTCGGCCTCAGCCACTGGCTGTTATGGATTAAAGTGCGCTGCAAGCCACCAAGCTGCTCAGCCAACGATGCTTGCTCTATATTAGGTTTGAGTCGTCCTGTTGATAAAAGCTTATGATATGCTGTAGTGACCGGAGAGCTCTTGTTCATACTTTAGCATCAGCGTTTGAAGGATCTAGGTTGTTGACTTGCTTAAGGAACCGGAATTTCTGCCTGAGACGTTATGTACGGATCCGAGAGTATGCGCATATCTGCTGCGAGGTCGATCAAGGACATGAATTGCTTGTGACGTTCATTTTCTGGATCGTGAGCTGAATGAGCAACAATGAGAAGATGAAGGACATGGTTCGTTTAAATATCTTATTGAATGACATCACCACGTGCTGCTCTCTCGGCAAACTTGTCGTGAGTAGATTATTCTAAGCTTTTCCCAGTGTGATAATGTTAGTGCTGTAGTAGAGGCGTCTCAGGAGCCGTTTGTGCTAGTGTTTTCTGTCTTCGAATAATTGATTGTCCTAGGCATCATGAAATCAACAGAATTCCTCACTTTCACAGCAAAGGTTCAAATTCGGTGAAATCTTCTCTGGGGTATTCGTGGGGAATTGTGGAGCAGCCATGAGTTACCGATATCTTGGCACTCCAGCAACGTCCTCGGTAACGATTCCAGGAAATTGTATATATTTTCATGTGGAAAGCTCGTTCATCAAACTCTGGTAAAATCAAAATAGCTCAGTAACATTCCCGGACTCCATCAGCACTTAATCCTCAGTATTTATCACAAGCTCGACTAGCCATCAAACTAAGGTGGTGTACTCGCGATGACACGTCCATGCGACTTGACAGCAACTGAAGCGCAGAGGCTCATTTTAGCACGACAGTTGTCACCAGTCGATTTACTCGAGTCGTGTATAGAGCAGATTGTAGCCATAAACCCTTCTGTCAATGCTGTTGTGACGAAGGCGTATGATCAAGCACGCACTGCCGCGCAAGCAGCTGCATCTGCTGTCTCAGATGGGAAACCCCTGGGGTTGCTTCATGGACTACCAGTGGTGATCAAAGACCTCAACGACACGAAAGGTATTCGTACGACGTACGGCTCGCCACTTTACAAAGACCATGTGCCCGATCAAGATGATCCAGTCGTATCACGAATCCGCCGGCAGGGAGGTGTGATTGTGGGTAAGACAAACACACCAGAGTTTGGCACTGGATCGAACACAATCAATCGAGTTTTTGGCCCGACCTGCAATCCATTTGATACTACCCGTACCAGTGGAGGCTCTTCAGGTGGGGCGGGAGTTGCGCTTGCGACGAACATGACACCACTCGCAAATGGATCCGACTCTGGGGCTAGTGTCCGCAATCCTGCTGCATTTTGCGGAGTAGTGGGCCTTCGTCCTACCCCAGGTCTGGTACCGTCCAGTCGACGTGCAATGGGTCTTTCATTCAACGGCGTGGAGGGCCCCTTGGGACGGACAGTAGCAGACGTTGCTCTTTTCCTAGCGGCTATTTCAGACGTTGACAGTCGAGATATGCTTTCATATCCGGTAGATCCATCGGTCTTCCTTTCGCTGAAACACGTGGGTACCTCGACCCTTCGCGTGGCTGTTTCTGAGGATCTTGGCTTCGCCCCTGTTGACCAGGAGGTAAGGAAGATTTTCCGTCAGAAGATAGACATCCTCAAAGCCAGTTTTGCAGCCTGCGACGACTATAACGTGGAAATGGAAAAGGCAGAATCGGCTTACTGGCATCTACGTGGTCTACATCTCCTCGCCAGTCATAAAGATAAATATGACAAGCATGGCAATGACCTTGATCGCAACCTCGTTGATAATCTGGAAGATGTACTTCCGCACAGTCTCGCGGATGCGGCAGCCGCTCTTGCTGATCAAACGCGAATATACCAGAAATTTCAACGAATCTTTGACAACTACGATGTGCTGATCACTCCCGCTGCGAATGTCTTGCCATTCCCCCATGCAATTCCGTATCCCAAGACGTTGAACGGGAGACCAGCCCGACACTATGCGGAATGGTTCAGCATTTCCTACGGTATCTCGTTAGTTGGACATCCTGCATTGTCGCTTCCTGCAGGGCTCGACACACAAGGAACTCCGTTTGGCCTACAGGTAGTCGGTCCTCGCTTTGCTGAGCACCGCCTACTTGAGATTGGCCAAGCGTTAGAATCCCTCCTCGCTAGACACACAGAAACACGGCGACCTGTACCAAACATGGTGGCTCTTTCGTCTTCAGACCATGGCGGACAATGAAGCCACCCAAAACCATTCGGCGGCCAGAGCACGCTAATAGTTATGTGAAACAGCGTCATCCGAAAGCGATACGTCAAATTTACTCTAATTGCTTTGTGGGTGCTTCACCCTGATGGCTGTAGTTTATCATAGTAAAAGTGGGGGAACACGATTCTGGTATATTGATACCGACATAGAAGTTCAATTAGTGGTATCCATAACATCCTTCATTAAAATCTTCAATCGATCTCATTCTCGAAAGGAAGAACTCACGAAGTATTGCTAGAAAGACCTTATTTCACAAGAAGTTATCAGCAACTGTGCTATTGCATGGCTTATGATGCCCAGAATAATCTAGAGAAAGTCCACCGTGACTCTTCCGATGCTGCTAGGACATCGACTGATACGGCCTGAGCTACCTGAACCTCGGCCTGATCGACCGGAACCACTGATATCTGCGAGCCGAAAGAGTTCCTTGCCACGTCTCCCGACAGAGCAGGCTTCATACGGCGTGAATCAAGTACGTGTGAGGGAGGATTACCGAGCCATTTCCAATCGAAATCGTCAACCTGGTTCTTGACACCAAACACATACTCTTTCAGATCTGCTAGCGCACGTGTTTTGAGTGCTATAAATGAAAACACACCCACAGCAGCAAGCATAACAAGAAACACATCCCTTTCCTCTCGCTTGTGTTTGTCTTGCATCATCATCAGTGCCGAAGTAATCTGCAAGTTCTCTCGCCTAGATTGTGCCACCTGAGACATCAGATTGGACAATGCTAGGGTGTAGGTCGCTTCCGCGTCGACCTTACCAGTCTTGGCTTTGTCCAGAGCAGCAATGACTGAGGGCGAAGCGCCTGGCACTGGTGCGAAGGGATCTACTTCGCTTGAGCGGATAAGTTGTAGATATGGATGGTACTCTTCGCGAGGTATGTTTTGCGCTTTTGAAAGGAATTGAGCCTCCTTCGCCGCTGAGAACTTAGATAGGTCCAGTAGAGGATTGAGCATACATGGCAGAGAGCGACTGAAGTGGCGCAACTGACGGAGTGACCCAGGAGATCGGGTCGAGATTCGTCGCGTGACAGCCGTGAACTTGATAGATGCCATTGAATGTTAAGAAGCTGACAGTATAGCCTCACAGCTAGTCGTTAGGGATGCTCGAGTGATTCACTGCCTTTCAAGATCGTAGTCAAGTTCACGACGATCCCATCTGCTCGTTTCAGGATAGACCCCGCGTGACCTTTCGAATTGACCAATCAAACTCATCGAAAGCCATTGAATGACGCACACTAAGGAATTCCAGACGAAACAGAACGATTTCTCTCCGCAGCGGCTGCTTCCGATCTCTCGCAGTCAGAAGTCCCGGCGTCGAGGGCACAAAGATTCCGATGATTAACACAAGGACTAACGAAGATCATAGGTTTCCAACTATACATAACGTGTCTTTTATCGTTTGGGACCTACGGTCTTTGCGGAGACCCCGATTCTTCGTGCAGTAGACGAATGGCAGATCAGAACGATCGTCAGCCTGGCGTTGTATGGTATCACTTCGTGAGCCGGTGCTGACCGTATGCTGCGAGCTTGTCAGTCTGAGTTCAGGACTCGTGATACTGTAGATTGCATTTGTCTTGGCATTGAAACTACCCTGCAAAACTCTTTTGGACACCGCGTACATTCTGACTGCTGTTCAACTTTCACTGTGTACAGTTGCTAAGCTGTCAAGCAAGCCCCGTTGTTGAGAACTGGATAAGCTTTGTATCGAACATTGGTATACTGTGGGACGATTCGATGAGATCCGAAGCGCTGTTACCAGGTCCTTAAATGCTGTTTTCTTGTGTTGGAACACTTGATTAGCGGCCCTTACGTTGCTATACGAGTACTTATGCCCTGTTGCCGCACTCCGCAAATATTATGCTCCCTGCTCCACCCCGGCTCCATCAACGCTTGGAAGTTCAATTATCATTCAAAACACAATTGGATCGTACTCTATGAGATCTAGCACACTATTGGCCTCTGTCCGACCTTTTGCATAAAGTTGAACGCCATACGAGCTCAACCAGGTTATTCATTTCGATGCACTCTCGCAACAGTTCCTCATTGGGTGCGTTCCCAAACTCAAAGGACAGCAGCTCGCTACTAGTTCTTATGTAGGTAGGTACCCCAGCTTCCGCATAGGGTATCTTAAAGCATCTCACTGCCAGATATAAATGCATGGCAGATCCATGTGGAAAACCCGAGAATTTCACTGCGCTCTTCCATTTACTCGTATGAGCATAGTTGCAAGCTGGAAAGCTGATATGCTTCAAATCGCTGAGAGCGCAATGTAAGCGCTCGCAATGCATTCCTCTATTTCTCTGCATCTCTGCCATTGTCATCGTTCGAGAAGTCGCCATGGCTAAGCATGCGGAATACATGGACCCGATAGGTTCTCAGTCGGGCAAAAAGAACGAGCTTAAAGGCATGACTGATATCGTGGACGACGCAGCTAGCATTCGGCACAACGCCAAATCCAACCTCAACACAAGATTTTCTCGCCACGGCAAACCTTTGAAAGCACCAGAACTACGGCAAAGACTGTTCAACAACGCGCTGGTCAGATACTGCATATATGTGGTGCCTGTGGCAGCAATACTGATCATACCCGTGGTCCTTTATGCGACCACATGGCGACTAAGGACGATAAAAGGCATACATGGACTCGGTGTTTTCATCTATGTGGAGATACTTTGGATCTCACTTTGGATTGCCAGACTGCTTGCTGCAGCACTACCATACGTCTTCCAAGGTTTTGGCGACCTGTTCAATGCAAACATCAGGAATACTCTCTCGTGCTGGGAGCTACCGAAAATCAAGTCTCGGCCGTCCTCTGGGCTACTATGGCATGGGCTTGGTTTCCCATCATTTGTGTCTTTGAGGGAGACTCGTGGGGAAACCATGTCGAACCAGGTCAGCCACTTAGGTTGTTTTACAACTTCGTGAAAGCATCGTTCGGCTGCTCTGTGCTCGCCTTCGCTGAGCAATTGGCGATACAGTCCATTGCGATCTCGTTCCACAGAAAACAACATCGAGGGAAGCTCAAATACGTCAAGGCGACCACCAAAGCCATCGAGTTGTTGTATGATGCTTCTCTTCAAAAGTATCCGGACAGTTCTCCCGAAACTGCAGAGGAAGATTCCACCATCCACGATACTACGAACGTGCAAGACTTACGCAAGAAGAATGCTGTTCAGAAATCGTTGCGACGCATGTTTGGAGATCTCCACTATTTCGGCGAACATCTGGTGTTTGCTCTGGGACGCATGTCACGAGACATCTCTGGCGATAGTGGTGCCAAGGACATGACCGCGACGCACGCAGTAGTAGCAGGGGCGCTCGAGAATCAACAAGGATCCGAAGCATTAGCAAGGCGCATTTTCAAATCCGTGGTGCCTGACAAACAGACAGTCCTTGCTCAAGAAGACATCGCCAACGCTTTCGACACTGACTCTCCTAGAGACGACACCTCCTGGATCTTCTCCTGCCTCGATCACGACAAGAACGGCGACATCTCTTCCGAAGGAATGGAGATGCTCTTGGTCGATTTACATCGCACTCGCAAAGACATATGGGAAAATGCCGTCAACATCAAAGACGCGATCCACGTACTCGACAGAGTCTTCACGTCCCTAGTGCTCATCATAGCCAGCTTAGTCTTCGCTGCCGTTTTCATCCCCTACGTGGCCGCGAATCTTCCGGAATTCGCTACAGTATTGTCAGCACCAGCATTCGCCCTCAGCCGAACAGTCAGTGAATTCATATCTTCAAGCGTACTGGTATTTGTCAAACATCCATATGACGTTGGTGATCGAGTCATCCTGAACAAAATCGAATACCAGATTGTCCGGATCTCGCTATGGTACACTGTGTTCCGAACCATCGACAATGATGCTATCTCCCAGATATCCAACGCAGGGATCGGCAAGATCTTCGTGGACAACATAACACGGTCTGGTCCCATGAAAGAACGATATCAATTCTCCATCTCATCGAGTACTTCATTCCAAGACATCGAAAAGCTCCGCATTGAGCTTGAAAACTTTGTGCGCGCCGACGAGAACTGCCGTGATTACCAGTCCGATGTCGACATCCAATTAGTATCAATAGCTGATATGAAACAACTCGACCTGCGGGTTGAGATCAAGTTCAAGGTAAGCCGCCACCCTACCACTACGAATATCCTTTGCTAATAGCTATCTAGTCCAACTGGTCCAACGAGAGACTTCGCGCCTACCGTCGATCAAAGTTCATGTGCGGTTTATTCTCGGCAATTCGGAAGGTTAACATCGATGGACCTGGGGGTAAATTTCCCTTTAGCGGCACCGCTGACGCGCCAACATATTCTGTCACCGTTACTGCCGAGGAAGCGAAAGCGGCCAACCAAGCGTGGTATGATAAGAAGAAAGCCGGACAGACGACGCAGGTCATAGTGCCGGAGGAGCCTAGTGTTGTGTCCAGTGGCCTGGAAGTATTTCCGAATTTGTTCTTGAAGCATCGATAGTACGACGAAGCAACGTAGCGAAGGTGCATCTTTAAGTGAATTGTTGTTGATCGTGGGTCAGGTTGCTCAGGTCTGCATAACCTGAACATTAAGAGCTCGAAATCATACTGGTGATTTGCACCATACCTCGTACGCTCCAATCATCAGGACAAACGCAATGTCCGTTACAGCCCATCACGCAGCCTCATTTCCACAGTGTCTAGTCAGCTCTGATATCGTTTATCTCTAGTCACCGCCAAAAACGTCAGGCTCCACAGCTGCCTTACATTACTCTCCGTGCCACCACTCACACCTGGAGGAGGCGGTAAACTTCCCAACGGGACAGTCGTGAAGTTTCCGCTATTATATGTCCAGCTCCAAACTTCACTCTGTAACTGAGCTGCATTTGCCTCAATGTTATCCCATAACACGTTGTATGCTGTCTTGGTATTGTTCAATACATATCGATCGGAACACCATTGTGGCTCAAAGGTCGAATTGCAGGTAGCTAGTTGTCTTCTCAATCCTTCTGCCATGAGTGCTAACTGCCAACTCCACACGACTGTCCCATGATATGCTGAGTTTGTGAAGTTCGCAATCAACGTACTATCATTGCTCAGAGCTGGGTTTGCAACTACAAGCCCGCTTGGTGTCAGCAGTCCTGCCGGAAACGGTCGAAGAATACTTTGAGCAGTACTGTTAAGTAGACGTGCAAACGATGCTTGGTACGCTGGAGTAGAGGTGTTGGTAAGGTTCAGAAGGAAGAGGTGGAACGCTGTGTCGGTATGCAATATTGGAATGGGCTGCGAGTAGAATGATGTTTGGTTGATCAACGATGCTGTACCGTTGAGTGCTATCGCATGAAGAGTTGTGTCTGTGAGTGTCTCGTTATGAGTAGGTCCATTGTAGAATGTAGATTGTGAGCTAAACTGGTTCAGTCGTGCTGCTGCTGCTGCCGCTGTCAGGTTTACCTCGAAGAATGGCAGAGTTCCTTCCTCCCAAATTCGCGCAGCAGTTAATGACAGATTTCCCCAGTTGCTGTAATCCGTCAATTCGGTCGTGGATGTTGTGTTGGGAAAGACTCCAGGTATGGCCGTGAGTTGCGATATTGCTCTCAATGCAGCCGGAGCAAGCGCACAATTCACGTCAAATGGTACTCTACCATTTGCGAGCCCATAGGTCGAGTCCCTCCATTGCCCAACTATCTCACTGCTCTTGAGATGTAGCAAGTTCTGTGCGGAGTGATTTGCCACAAATGGTGCAGTGATATTAATGATTTTCTGTGCATTCAAGAGCGCAAGTTGGGCGTACGTCAAGTTTGTATTAGTAGTATCAACCTGACCAGCTTGTCGAGAAAGCAGAGGCTGAACTCGTGAAGGATATTTACTGAAGTAAACGAACATCAACACGGGCAGGTAGAAATCTGTATCAATCATGGGATAGGTGAAGCCAGCTGCAGTCGATGTGATGTTGTTTTGCAGGTTAAGGTACGTGGCGTAATCACCGATCGTCTCTTCATGACAAACAGAACCATCTGCGCGCATTAGCAATGTCACCATGGTCCAACACACTTACCTGTTCGATTGATCCGCTCAAGCACCGCTCCAATCACGGCTTCCATTGCTGACGCATTTCCTGTACTTAGCACTGGCTCCAATAACAACGCAGATATCATGCTATCTCTCCCAAAGTATGTCAAGAACCTCCACGCACCAGCAAGTAGTTTTTCAGAGTACGACAAGAAAGACAGACTCGTGCTCTGACTTGACTGCTGCGTGATCAATGCTTGCGACTGGTTGTTCAAGACTTGCTGAGGAGTCAACTGTTGCAATTGGGGATAATTGAAGTATGCTTGAAACTGATAAGATCCTGCACCGAAGCTGATCGTTCCATTACTAAGATTCACCTCTATCTTAGCATTTGAGTCTTGCCATGGCACGAGATTGAAGGTTGATACGGTCTGGTTGTCCAACCACAATCGTGAGAACGATGCACCAGTTTCGTTGTATTGTCGAAGATTGACAGCATTTTGGATGCTCGGCTGCAACAAGCTCGGTCCTTCGGTGAAGTCTCGAATCGTTCGCACACTTCCGAGAATGGGAATCGTCAATGTAGTTGAAGCATTGAACGAGATGACACCTTGTACTCCAACATTCGGATAGCTATCACTGGATCCACTGCGATAGGCAGTCAATGGTGTACCTAGCGTTGAGTTGACGAGCTGAATACCCAAAGTACCATTTTGTCCGTTTTGAGGTTGGAAGAATGTGCAGATGCCACTGTTGCCCGCTGGCCATGCAACTATCAAGCGTGGTCCAATGATTGTCAGGTTGCTGCCCGACAGCGGACTGGTAACAACGACTTGCGCATCAACATTGCAATCGGAGTAGAAATAGTTTTCATATGGAGGATCGATAAGATGTTGTGTTGTGACTAAACAGCTTTGCGTGCGAACAAGCTCGATCAAGCTGAGAAGCACAAATAAGAGCAGCATGTTAAAGTATGGAGTCGGATGCTAAAAGAAGCTGAAACTCTGGCGCAGGAGCACAATGGATTGAGTACATCTTTAAGTAGTTGTTGTACGTCGCGGTAAGGAGAGATGACATCAATGGTATACTGGTGGTGTTGAGAAAGTTACCTTGATACTTGTCTTGGCCTATGCGGGATAGTTGTGCTAGGATGCATCAAGAAGAGTGAAGCGAAATCTGCGGGGTCGAACTTGGTTGAGCTGCCTGACTGCCAACTTTCGACTGCTCATGGTCAAGCGAGGTAGTTGCATCGTGGGACTTGAAATTGACATTCCCATGTGGAGGAGAAGAGTCAGTACTGCATACTAGGCAGAATAAAAGATTAACCGCAGCCATTAGATTTCATCCAGTGTCAGGATCAGGTGCAAAGTCGCCCGTCAAGCGCTGTGACAGCAACGCCAAGGAATCGAGCTACTCGCCAAGATATTTGCTATGAACGAATTGATATTCCACCGTAGCGCCTCTCCGCCTGCTCGCCTCCTACTTCGTTCTCAGTCTAAGCTGTCATCTTCCTCTATGAATACGTTCTCATCAAGATTTTGTTCCAGACTATGATTTTAATTGTCCGGGACCATCTCACATCTTCGTAGGAAGTATCGAATTTAGAATGGATGTGGATGGAATGAGCTATGATATGATTGAAGGAATAATGTCTTCCAAATCAGTTTACTACAGTAGGCTACCACGCTGCTATAACACTCGTTTGGTGTTAGCCCTTTGCAAGAATTTGTGCCTTGCGTCGTGTCTCATCCTCTCATCAACGTGCTACTATTCTCATTTGTTGTGTCATCCTCGACTTAGCTTCATCTGCTCCGAGGCAGGCTGTCTTCGTCATCTTCCGACTCTAGGAAAATGATCTTCCTGTTCTTGTTCTGCTGTAGGTACGTTCTCGGGTCCCCCCTTTTCCCATCGATATGAACAGGCCATGCGGGTACTCTTGACCTCACCCATTGCCTAGCCTTGTCTATGTCAAAACCATCAAGCAACTCAGGGTTTTCCTGCGTTACCTTTTGGAATGGTTGCTTGGTTCTCTCGGACAATTGGTTTTTTTCTTCCGATGCCTTGAATCTGCCGAGCCTGTTAGGATCGGCTATGCCCCTAATATATGGAGAGTCGACTTTCGATCCGTCGTTCAACCAATCCCTCTCTCCTGCTTTGAACTCAAGCTGCTTGTTGGTCTTTGGTGTAATGGGACCGGTGCCCCAGGCAGGTTTCTGATCGCTTGAGTTCTTTCTTAATGTGAGCATCGTGGCTTCAGCACGGTTCTGGCTCGACAACGTTGGTGTACTAAGTCGTTCAAGGACCGTGCTGCCTCGGGGCGACATAGATTTCAGGGGTTGGATTGTTGAAGCATCCAGATGGGAAGACCTTCTTGCAGTCATGGACAGTCTCGTCGAGCCTGGCAAGCCGGCGGAAAGTGGGCTGGTTGGTGCTGTAGATGTTGCACTGGACCTGCATGGAATAGGTGTGTCTCCGCAGACGATTGAGGAGACGCGCCTGTGTGACAGGGGCCGCTGGACAGGCGTCATATGCATTTTTTGGCGAGCTAGGTTGAGAGGTTTCTGGTTCGTGATTGTTGATTGTGTTTGATAGACGGGGGTTGAAGCCTTGAGATGATGGAGGTAAACGTGTCATACTCGTTCTCCGGAAGTGGCTTTGGCTCGAACTCTGCGGATTTGAGAGTGTTTTTGTTTCGGAGGCTCGACATAATTGCGGATCGAAGCCGGACTGTCGACCAGGAGTTGCATTGTCGGGTCTTCCTGCTGATAGGACGCTAACATCTCGACCAAAACCCTCGACTTGAGGGCTAGGTATCGGAATAAATGATCGTGCATTACTAGAAGGAGATTGTAAGGTTCCAGAGTGCTGACTTCTGGCATTGTCCGTCAAATGTTGTCGTGATATGACGCCAGCCTGCTCAGCTTGTAGTGAGGATCATCGGTTCGGCTGTGGTATCATGCTTCGTTCAATCGAGCGAGGTGTCGTGACAGGCTGTGTTGCATCCTCAATTTGAGCTAGCTTCGGTAGCGCTTCACGCTCAATAATACCATGATCGACAACGTTGTCGCCTTTCCACTTCTCCTTGTACTTCACGGCTCCGTCCTTCATTTCTGACACAAGAGTCGAAGTCGATTGCGATATCAATGTCGAAAGCTCTGAATTTCCTGTGTTTGATGTCGTTGACCCTGAATTGGTAGATGATGGACTATCGGGTGCATTTTCATAGCCTGCAAGATGGCCGAGTTCGCCAGAGACTTCGGAGCGGCTGACTGACAGTTTATGTGATGTCTGTCCCACTTCGCATAGCATCGCAATGGAAGGACGTTTTGGCTTTACAGAGACTTGCTCAACAGAAGCCTTCCGCAAGGGAATAAGCGAGCTGGAAGCTGAGGACAATGAATCAGTCTTCCATGAGTCCGAATCGTTCCATTCTTTGCTGAGTCTACCTCAACGTCTGGTCGTTGATGCTTGAGTTGAGTTAGAGACGCAACTGTCAGAAGAAAAGTATGATGTTGTTCAAGTACATGCCGGGAGCTGCCGCATGATCGCAATGGATTGAACTTCAGATCAAGTACATTCACAATTCGTGCCGAGACGGGCAGTATAACGGTAGATCACCTAGACCCTGGAAGAAGTGTAGCAAAATGGATCAACATCTGTTGAACTTTGAAGAGCATTGTGGTGGATCATGGAGGCGCATCGAATAGTGTGGCACGTCGAGTGTTCTATGATCAACGGACAGTCTGCAGACGAAGAAATGCAGCATCAAGAAGTCGAAGCCAAAGAATGTGTATTATGATCGCCCACCGTCGCTACCGAATCAGATGAGATTGATGTTGAATGTGTCAAGACGTCAGGACGTCAATTTGAAATGTTTTGCTTGCACAATTTATTTAACCAGGCTCCTTGGCGTCCAAAATACTGTCATGAAGGATCACTACGCATCCTACCAGGGGTTATCTTCGTATGCAGCAGGACCTCTTGCTCGTTGAGTTGGTCGCTAACCTTACATGCAGTTAAATAGTTACGTTGAAAGAGCCCAACGCAATGTGGTTGATTGGTGAAATGAATTTCGTGCTGTAATTCTCGGAAAAGCTCCCATAAATCAAGGGTTTTATTGATCCCTAATCTGTGATTCGTGACCGAGTCTCTAACCTAGACACCAATGGAAGACTCTGCAATACTTGCGTAGTTGTGCTACTTGAGTATCTATATCAGATACGTGTGTAGAGCCATACAAGCAATATCTTAAGCATTCCACCTACAAGATACCTTGGTTGCAGACCATGCAAGCCAATCCGACTTTTGAGCACAGCCATACATGAGCGTATTCAAATAACAGCACGACTGTTCTTGCTCCTAGCACCACCTTCCAATAAGCTGGAAGCCTATACAAGAGCCTCTTTTGACTCGCAAGATACGTGGCGCACTCCGCACTAGCGCATTTCTCAACCGCACCTTTAATCGATGAGGTTTTCCATACCCCTAGGAAGGTTGCCTTTCGGACTAATCGTTTGCCTGCGATCGGACAACAGGTCGACTGGACTGTTTCGAGCACATCCATCGACGAGCACATGCCGTGAGCCCATCTCGTCTTGTCTCATTCCATACATCACCGCCAATCCAGCATCAGGATCTGGACTGACGCTCGTCTGGGGTGTATTGCTTATGCTCGTCTCTGCCGGTGTAGGCATCTGTCGGGCACCAAATCTGTGCAGTAACTGTTTGCCTACAATCTGCTTATCCAGCTGAACTTCACCATACTCATCCTGAAAGCCTTTTGCCGGTGTCTTGACCTGTACCTGACAGGTGACCTTCGTGATATTGCCTGCAAGCTTACTTTGCCCGAGGTTCTTCGCTTTCTCCTTCCTCGATCTCGACTTGACTGGATTCGTGGTCTTTGACTGCCTACTTTTCGAGACAGTCTCTTTCCCAAGCACATCATTCAGTTTCCTTCCGCCGCTTGCCGGGTTCTTCATCTTCGGTACATTGATCTGTATCTGCTGTTTCCTTTCTTCTGCCTTTTGGCTTTGTTCACCGACCAAGAGCTTGATCCGGATCGGACTCTCTTTGACCGTTCTCTTCATGTATTCGGTTGATTCGCCAGTCTGACTCCTCGGAGGTGTCATCACTTTCAATGTCTTCGTCTTCGTCGGACTTGGTGGTATGTTAACCTTCACTTGTCCTCGTTCCTTTATGATCTTCTCGTACTCTCCGTCTGAATACTCCCATGCAACGCTCTCGTCGTCAATGACCGGATCATCCCAGTCTCTCAGTCTCACCATATCTGCTACATCATCACTAGTTCCCTTCACAATCAAATCCCAGCTGTTCTCGAACTCGTAACCCTTTGGTTCAGGATCGGGGTTGATCCAAATCGTTGTACCCTCAACTCTATCACGCACAATCTTGGTGAACTGCGCGACAAGCCGTCGTACCCCTGGGATTTTCATACTCGTTCCAACAACTACCACAGCGTCGGGTCTTGTTTTGGTGTCTGCCACGCTCACAGCGCCAATCGCATCTCGATCCTCGTTCTCCTCGTTGTACAACACAATTCTTGGTCGTAGCCTACCAATACCATGACTTCGCCTACCAAGCTCGTTGGTGCGGATGTCATCTGTCTCGCGGCACTTGTGACAAGTCGGAGTTTCCTCACCCTCGAAGAGCATGGCCTCAAACTCGAATATTTGCCTGCATTTTTGACAGTACATTTTGTCAAGTCCTCCGTGCAATTGAACGGTTTTCGGCCAAGGACCTTTGTGAGGGAGAGGTACATCCGTTTGTAAC
This sequence comes from Neophaeococcomyces aloes, assembly GCA_022813445.1. Taxonomy (NCBI): domain Eukaryota; kingdom Fungi; phylum Ascomycota; class Eurotiomycetes; order Chaetothyriales; genus Neophaeococcomyces; species Neophaeococcomyces aloes. The sequence continues at coordinate 125,644 of JAKLMK010000073.1, read as the reverse complement.
TTTTCAAACCGAGTCTCGAGACCATCAATATTCTGTGTGTACACCCGCAACAGACGCTCTTCCTTTGCTAGGCGTGCGAGCATGTTGTGAAATTTTGTTGGTTGCGCTGTTGAACACTTTCCTGACAAATCCCTCAACATGTCGTGAAATTGACCGGTCAACGTATTGTCTTTGTAAACACTGGCGTCGAAAAGTTGCTTCCCTGAACCTCCCTTCAATTTGTGCTCACCCTTCAAGCTTGCGAAAAGTCCATTGCTCGAGCGGAAATCTGGTATGCCTGCACTGACGGATATTCCTGCGCCTGCGATGACGACGATTTTCCTTCTTTTCCGGAGAGCTTTTACCAGAGTTTCTATTGAGTCTTTGCGATCGTAATCTGATTGCGCAGTATCTGAAGTCAAGTCGAGGTATCTAGTAGTTCGATCTGGTCGCTCGATTTTCCTGCGCTTGCGTGGCCGTGGCATGTCTTCGTCTGCATCTTGTGACGGAGGCGGTGTGAACAGCTGAGATTTGAACTCTGCTGACACTGAAGGTGTCCGACTTCGGAAGCTCAAAGGTGAGCTAGATCTGTGCTGAGGGGAGGACAATGGACTAGGAGGCGGCGATGAGAGATCGCTGATGGTGGAAGATGACATTGTAGTGGATGAATAGGTGTTATGAGCAAGTGCGCATCATCACAAAGAGGTAGAGTAGAAGGTGCGACCTCGATAAACAGCTGAAAGCCTGATTACCTCAACGGCGCTGACCGGAATTGATCCGGTGACAACAGAAAATCGACCAGTGAGCAGGTGTGACTGAAGCGACAGAGGAACAAGAAATCCAGAACGAATGACAAGGCGACGACAACCACAATAATGACACCAAGGTGAGGGCGAACATCCAAGGACTCGAGGGGAAATGACAACAGGAATCGACCTGGGTGGTGGACCTACCCGGAAAATCCACTCGATGATGGGGTGGATCTGATGAAACGACCGCTTTGGGCATAACCTGGCCGTGGCGCATAACAAGCTGCATGGTAGACGAGGTACCTGTCGCTTTATGCTGACTATCCCCTGTCTATCTTGCTCATGCAGTCATACCACACCTTTATTCTGGAGGCATCATACGGGATCTAGGATTGTGCGTAAGGCAGAGGTGGAAGCAGACCTAAATCAGACACACCACAAATATCAATCAACCGAAGCATGAGTTCGTTGTATGAGCTCTGTGCACCTGTTTCTGCTTTATCCTGGTTACCCTATCAACCTGCAGAATTCTTACTCGTATGAGTTTCATTGCAGTTTCTGTTCGCACGTGATGTTCAGATCCTCCTTTTGATGCACCAATCACCCTATTCTGACATTAAAGGACCTGCTACAGGAATCTATATTCGCATGTGTTTGATGGTGAAGCAGAACATGCCATTCTAGCCGGGTTTGACCATTTATCCGACAATGGACCAGCAAATGGACTCAATAGCAGGGAACGACATTGACGTGAACGCCTTCGACGACGTCTTTGCCGACGGCAATGATGCAAACCTCACTGATGGAATAGAAGGTGCCGGCTTAGGCATTGTTACCGGCCTTACAGATCCAGATCCAAACAACACAAATCTAATCCTTCAGCCATCGCCCCTGGTCACTATATCCGCTGCCCAGATTCAGCAGCAAGCAGACTTCAGCTTTCATGGCTCTTTCAGCAAGATAGTGTGGTCGCGACAGGGTCACATAGCTCGCATTATCGAAGATGGTAAGACAGTAGAAATCACAGGGCAGCGCTTCGACACCAAGTCTTCCAGATGGATCACACTCGCACCATATCGGCTGGCTCCAACCTTTGATAATGCAATCGCTTTGTCATGGAGTATCAATGGCTTCGAGCTCGGTGTTGTCGATAGCAAAGGCCGTGCTCATATCTTTACTCTCACTCCAACCTGCTTTAACCGCCTGATTTCCTTTCGTGATGGAAGCACTAGTCAGGATATCCTTAATGACATGTCCCGTCCCGTAGGGATCTTCTGGCTGTCACAATATCGCAATCCTACCGACAAGCGCAAAACTATTCTGGAAAGCAGTAAAGTTAATGAAACATGGAAGAACGAAAACCTCGAAAGCAACCCATATCCACCATATTCAGTTCGAGCTTTGTGCACCATAAGTCGTGCTGGTGTCTTTTCACTCTTCTTCGTACCACCAGAAGGTGGTGCGTATCGAGAGACATCCATCTCCTTACCAGTATATTGTCCAAATTATCTGACACACGCCGCAATGGGACAGTCACCCAGTGGTCGAATACTAATCGCTCTTCACAACACTGGGGAGACAATCAGCACGTATCATGTGGATGTAACATTTACGTCAAATGAACCACTACCGACATTATCAATCGAAGTCATCGACGAGCACATACCATCTAGCCCCCCGTACTTTGACAATCAGGACATTGCAGACAGTATGTCGAGATGGATACTCACACATCTGCACATCCTTCCAGAGTTTGAATACAGCATCGAACATTTACCGCACAAACCTCCCAAACAACCACTCAGCTTGTTCGCAGTATACACTCCTGTCAACCCGCAGGTTCCCGCAATCAGTCCTAGTTTTTTTGGATCGAGCATCATCAAGAAGTGGCAGCTTATCCGGACTCAACTTGAACTGCATCCATTGTTCGGCGATGGAGACGTAAACAACCCAGCTCAGCTACTATTCCAATTCGTGGGAGATATGCGACTTGCCGGAACTGTTTCCAGTATGCAGGTGCTTGATCCTGGAAATGCATTAGCAATCACAATGCTTGACGGAACAAGCACATTTTGGGATCCAGATACGATGATGCCACTTCCTCCGCCAACCACCTCGAATCCCATCACTGTTTCATCGACCGGGCAAACAAGCCTTGCATACCCAATGTTAGAGATGTCTGTGGAACAATGTCTCTCACCACAAGCTGTCGTGATGGCCACAATCGATGGCAACGACAAACTGCAGCTTGTCAAAGCAAAACATCAAAGTCTTCTTCAAATGCGCGGCCATAAGCACGAACTAGATGTCCAGAACACAGACGACGAAGCGCTAGTAGCTGGGCTTATACTCGGCTTCTCCAGGTCTTGCTGGTCTAATTCCAATTTCGATGACATTTTGTCCACAATTCATGACACTTTGACAACATCAAGCTTGATCATGATTCGGCGCCAGATGTACTTCACCCTATTCCTGGCTAAAATGTTTGTTCCAGGCCCCACAGGTAGCAGTGACCTGGAAAAGGTCAGCCACAGCCCAATTGTGCATAAGGCAGTAACATTCCACCTGGGACTCTTTGATCTGCATTCCTCGGACTCTCCACGTTCAGACCAACTAAGCTACTTATGGGCATGGATGGTAGTGAACATGAGATTCGTGATAACCATCTTGACAGAGACGTGGAAAGCTGCAAACCCACCAGCAGCACAAGGTCAGAAGATCCCAGCAATATCACCAGCCTTCCTCGATGCCGTGGGAAAGAACGTTGAATGGATGTTCAGCGTCTTCAATTTCATCTTTCAAACTGTACTCGAAATTGGCGACCGAAGCACTCATCCACATATGTTCAAGCATTCACCAGCAACATTCGATAGCATGCTGGGTGATGAAAATGCTGACGGAACTCAGGGTGTGGTTGCGTTGCTATTGAACTGCAATTGGTCGAGGGGATTTTTCATGACATTCGCACGACTATGTCGTGCATTCACCACAAGAGCGAAAATGAAGCCTGTGACATTTGGCATCCTCACTGATGAAGAGAGGAAAGAGCAAAGACAGATGGATCAAACAGTAGAGGGCACACCAGCTGGTAGGGTGGCTGAGAAGATCCAAAACTGCATACTGAGGCATGGTATCAGTGTCATTGCAATGGAGACATTGGCAGACTCGAAATGGTACCCCGATACTTGGCAGGATGAAGCGGGAAACAAGGTCGTGCTTGACAGGCAGGTGGAGATGATGGTAAGCGGAGTCGTGACTGAGCCATACCAAAACAGCATCCAGAACATCCTCGACAACTGTCTTAACAGTGATGACAGTCTTCGAGCCAAATGTGAGATCGACCGGCAGAAGCTGCTTGAGGAAATGCCGGACAGATCGTATGTATTACTCAATATGGATGATATCGCCTTTCGACAGCATGTTCCGACGATCTGGAGGCAAGATCTGGCGAGGTCATCTTTCGCACAACCATCCTTGCTGTTCCCGAATATGGACGCGAATGGATTGAAGAAGAACCTTCCTCGCTTGTTGTACGATGTACACAAGAAGGCGGCTTTGTTTGGTCAGTCATCCTATCCATCGCAGTCAGCCTCATCGAGACAGAGAATATCAGATCGAAACGAGCTATTGATGGCGCAAGTAAGAAGATGTGCGAGATGTGGAAGCCTGAGCGATGAAATTGACACCACTTATCGAGGTTGGCCAAAGATGAGTCTGCACCTTATGAATCGTTGTGTTTGTGATGGGGTTTGGATACTTGAAGCTGTTCGTGACGGATTTGACATTCCGTGAGTAGAGCTGAATTGTAACATGGTCAAAGATGTCTCAGATTCAAGCACACCACGACGGTAGCAAAAATACCCATCTATCGAAGGCATATGCACATCAAACCATAAAACACACGTGCCAGGTATGCTCCTGAACCACATTGAGGAGTACCTGATTAGACAATTTGCGTGATCACACCTTCCTGAGTCGTTTACCTAGGTATCAGTGCTATGCAGGATGTCACTGCTCCAGACCATATCTACGAAGTCACTGAAAAAGGGAAATGTCATGACAGGATATCTAACACGAGAGGCGGTACGCACGTCAGATTGAGTATCAGAAGCTCTAGTGGGCAGACCACGAGTTTCTGGCAAGGTTAGAAGCAAGGATCGAGGGCCAAGCTTTGTTAACAAAAGAGATCTCCGAGATTCGAACTTGCGATGCGCTTGGACGTTGAACGCGAAATGGATGTTGATCGCATCCTAATCTCGAAGTTGCGAAGCGGTGTCCGCAAGGTTAGTAGACTGAGCGACGGCAGGAAAACAGGGTAATGACCGTCACGAAGTGGCGGTCAAACAAAATGATAAGTCTTCAACTGAGGGAGAATGCATGATGCAGTGTAGGACCACCGTACAAGAAGATGCGATGAGCGTAGCCAGGAAGACAGCGTAGTGCATAGCACAGTCGGTCAGAGGCTTGGATTGGAGAGTAGCATCGGTTCTGCATCGAAAGGTTTGAGGCCAGAGACTAGGAATTGCTTCATTTTGAATTTTGTTAATAGGCCGCCGCGTCAATACCAGCGAAGCAATGTGCTGCTCCGACGTTATACTGCATGACGTGAAACATCCCAGCAGGTCCGGTAGATTCATGCACACTATCCATTCTCTGACCACCGATGTGCCCAATAACAATCATGCCGATGCGTGTTGATATGCCATACGAAGTCACACCTCATCACTCGTCTTCCTACATCCCTCCCCACGTCTTAACGTCAAACCACAGTCAATATCGCATACATGAGACTTTTTTACTCCGCCTTGACAGCAAACTTTCTCGCTGGGAAATGCGTCTGCCTCTTCTTCTGCTTCTGTGTAACTCTCTTCGCATCCTTCTCGCTCAATCGTCGTCGGATGGCTCTTGTTTGCTTCGATCGGAGATCAAGTGGTAAATACTTCTTGTTCTTGTAGAAGATTCGGAGCTGGTGTCGCTGGTTGGCGTTAATCACTGTAAGAGTTCTGGCGATTGATTTTCGGAGATCGTGACTGCCACCATGTTAGCCTCTGTGTTCTTTCCTCGTATCTTGTCGCGATCGATGAATGACAAGGTATTCGAAGGTTGTGGGTGCCGTACATTCTGGTCAACTTGCTACTTCCACCACCAGCAATTTTCTGCACTCTCAATGATCCCAATTCCGACTTGAGGTCGTCGAGTTGCTTAGCGAGATCATCCTTGTTCTTGCTCCAGAGTTCCTTGGCCTTGACTCGTGCGGTGTTCGACTACAGGTTCGTCAGCTATAATCCAGTGTCGCAGTTTAGTGTTCGTACCATAGTTGCGGTTGTGTTTGGAAGGAGACGTCGAAGATTGTGTGTGTTCGACGTATTGTCGTCGGTTGCGAAGTTAGTGCCAAAATTTGGTCAATCCGCAGTTTGTGGAATGCCAAGATTTAAGATGATTGCAAGGCTCCTCTTCAGCCTCAATTTTCGAGACCGAGGACACCACCAATATGAGGCAGGTTTGCCGAATACATTGCGGTCTTCCATGAACATGTTGGTTTCAGCGATCTTGCATTAACGAATTGGAGGACTAACTATATCACCAACCGACAGGAATACAGATTACCACAGGCGCCAGATTTTCACATCCTCTGTCTCTACCGCGCCAAATCGTGGCCTTTACTTGCGCCAAAGCACCCTTGCCATTGTTCCTGATCCTTGCAGCGAGAAGCAATTCCACATCTTCAACGCACTCGCCATCCAGACACACCGTTCAAGAACTGGTTCACCATGGCCACCCCCGGCTGGGCCTCCCTCCGCCAACAAATCCGCACTCTAGAATCGCAGACAGAATCAAACTTCCACACCCTCTCCCAATACACTTCCAGCCCATCACTCCCTGAAAAGCCATCCCCCGAAGAACAAGCCACCGAAGAAGCCATTACAAACCTTTTTACACAGCGTGAGAACTCCATCGCGCAATTATCACGATTACTAGACTCCGAGTCTGCGCTCAGCACATCGACATTAAAACAGAACAACCTCACGCGCCATCGCGAATTGCTAACAGACCACAAGAGTGAACTGCGAAGGTTACGAAGTCAGATCGCGGAGCAAAGAACAAGACAGCACTTGTTAAGTAGTGTACGCAACGACATCGCCGAGTCACGGACAGCAGAGGAGCAGGAAGCAGAATACATGCTACAAGAACGAGGCCACCTAGATCAGAGCCACAGCGTGATTGACGGGATCATATCTCAGGCGTATCAGATCAATGAGAATTTCGGAATACAGCGGGATACATTGGCGAGCGTGAACAGACGGATTACGCTGGCTGCTAGTCAACTACCTGGTGTCAATGACTTGATGACGAGGATAGGGAGTAAGAAGAGACGGGATGGAATTATTCTGGCGAGCTTCATTGCGTTTTGTTTTCTGGTATTTTTGTGGTTCAGCTAGATCTGAAGACAAAATCTGGCGGGGGAGTTTAACGTGTTGTAACAGGTGGTAATACCGGAATTCTCTCTTTCTGAGCAGGAATATTACGAATCCGTTTGTAGCGAGGAGTTCAGGGACCATTTTGCGTAAGGCTTGATAGCAGCATGTATGTCTTTATCTGCTCTAGGTCAACACACTATTCACGTAGCAGTGTTACTTCGGAGGCCTCAAAATCTGTTTAACAATTTGTGATTAAACTATGTGCACGGTATCAATGGGTGGGCCCCACGGCGCTCAAGCTCAGATGTCAATGCTAGACAAACGAGCTCGAAGGGCAACGTTGGTTGAAGACGCTGTCGGAGCCGCACACAAGACACCTCCAGTGATTCCCCGGTACCGTTCAAGAGGGTTCTCGATCAATTGATGCTGTCACCTATGAACCAAATAAGCTCCGGCATAGCCATGCTGGTTGTAAAGCACCCGAGCAAATGGTCAAGATTGGCCGTCTATCAGATCAGTATCCAACCTCTCTTTTAATATAGGCGTACTGTTCCCCAAGGTCGGTGATCTTTGGGTACATATAATTATATATGTATGTCTAGAGGTCGTGCCACCCTTTGCAACCAGAAAATCTTTGATCCGGCGCCAATTGTCCGATTGCCAGTGCTGAGACTTGTTGCAACCTTGAGTGATCTACCGCAGATGCAATACCGCCATGTGATGTTCATGTCGTGCTGTACGTCGTACTAATGCACATCTCCCCGCCCCCCGTGTGAGTATACCGGAATGTCACTGCTGTGGCCGTTCATCTATTCCGGGGGATGGAGCGGATACATCTAGGTTAATCATTGTAACAGCACTTACCAGGCCCAGAGCCATAGTATAGCGAATCAACCAATAACGTCTATTTGGGAATGTATTTGTGCAAAAACGACGTTACGTCGGTGAAAGAGTGTTCAGGCAACAGTTCGTTCCAGACAGGTTTGACGTCCATTTCGTCCTCTACAAGGGCCAGAAGCACTTCGATAGCCAACTTTCTGCTCATGGCGAGTCTGTCCTTTTCAGCGATCGATGGATGGTCAGTAGTCGGAATCCATTCGCTCCGTATTTCTCCTCGAACGAGGTCTGCACGGTCGACTTCGTAAAGCGTGAATGATTTCCCTTTGCCGAAGTCAGGGTCCATTGTACTTGACTACTGCTGCTTGACAGCAGCAGCATGCATCAGACTTACCTCGGAATTTCTCCAGGAGTTTGATAAGTGATCGCATACGTATCCTCTGTCCGACCATTCCTCCATCGGATGGCCAGGGCGGCTCGTAACTCAGAGCTAGCGCTGCAATCATGGCCACATCTTCAATTGCTGTCATGACGATCCATGGATCTTCGTCTCTGATCATCAGGGCGCGGCAACTTTGCACATCAATCAACGCACACGTTAAATGGAGATGTTTTGTCGATGGTTGAGGCCATGATAGGTAATTCATGAAGAAGCCCGGCCGGAAGGCACAAAATTCAATCCGTTTTTCGTGTGTATTGATCTGCTTCAGATGGTCGTAGACGACGCTTTTGTAGCCCAACATGGATTTGGGTCCAGCCATCCTGTTGATTTTGTAAGTGCCACAAACATGTTCTGACAAATTAACTAGAAACGCACCACGCCCACTCACTCGGAGCGAATCTTTTCACTCTTGCTGCCAGGCAGGCGTCGATCAATTTCTTCTGCACAGTGCCAGTATAATCGAGAATAAAGGAGAGCACTGTGTGGACGCCTGTGAGGGTGGTAGTCAATTGCGATAGGTCATCATAGTCCACTTGAATGACTTTACAGCCTGGGACTGTTGCCTTTATTATATGTCAGGATCCGTGGCATCATCGAGGCATTAGTACAACTGACTTTTTGACGAGACAAGACGATGACTTGATGTTGGCCTTGTTCCAAAATACATTCGAGGACTTCACGTCCGACACCTTTTTGTTTTGAATAAGGTCAGTTTGAGGACCCAGATATATGAGGCTCGTTCTATGAGAATGACCTTACCGCCAGAACCGCCGGCTAGTGCAACTAGGACCATATCTGTCTCAAGAGAACCGTGAATTAAGGCCTGAGGCGGCGATAGTGTTGGGTTATCGAAAGCACGCGTTTATACTCAAGACAGAGAAGTCGCGACTTGTAGGCTGTATATTATTGGAGCTGTTCTAGGCGGGATGAAGGTTGTGTCTGGAAGGGCGATTTCAAGCTCGTGAAAGTCGTTACGCCCGAACAGTTCTCACTACCAAAGCATTATGCCATGTTGGAGGCTTAACACGAGTATCGCATGCCTTCGGATGAGCATGTCGGATCGCCTAAAGCTACCGGCAGAGCAGGATGGAAAAGTCGAGATGATCCTGCAAACAGCATTCTCGATGGTCACCAGGAATGACTATCCAGGTTAAAGAATGTACTTCTTTATTCCGAGATTCCGTTCCTCAGATGTGGGGATTGTTCAAAATGAGAACCATTCTATGTTTTAAGGCGTATGTGGTCAAGATATTACCTCTCTTGGTTGACGGTGACGGCGATGATCCGGTGTTTTATGTCGTTGCACCAAGTCTCCTTGATCTCGGCCTCTTCTTAGGGAGTGTCAAAGTACGTGGATCGAGTATGGTTGACCATCCTTTTGATTCTGCTCTAGGCAGGTTTCCATAACGCCAAACACGTGAAAGCACTCATAAACTAATACTAACACTTGGCTACGACGACCACTGTAAGTTTTCTGCCTTTACAACATCGGAGCCATGCTGAACCATCGGCAGCCGTGTACTGTAGGAAGGCGTTGTTGGCTATCTCGTGGCTAGTTTCCTCGCTCATCAGTAGCCAAAGGGTTGTAGAGTACTATATCACATCAATATGCCAGTTGCTCTCGAATCAAGTGAGCACAATTATCTAATGTTGTCCTCCAAAGCACAATTTTGAAATCCTTCCGACATCGAATGGCAGACATTGGTCAGAACATAGTATACTACGTTCTCAGGGACAGCCCTGTAGCTCTCCTTGCGTGGATGGCCGAGAACTTGTATGTCCGGACGGATGGGTATCCTTGGACCGACGACGATGATCTGATGTGGTTTGGTACAGTCCTAGTTCGAAAGTGTCCAGACACTCATGCTTACTACACCAAAACTGTCCCCCTTTAACAGCGTTTTTCTCAACATTTAGATACAACTACAGTCTGTACTAGATACTATTCGATAGAGACTCTTAAGCACTCTAGATTAGTACGTAAAAGTTTTTCGAGTACCACTAAGTATTTCGAAAGAAAAAGTGATGTAACAAATAGCGTTGTATAAATTTATTCTTCTCGTACAGTGCGTAGTAACAGTTCAGGAAACACCGATAAAATCCCGGACCCCTTCATTTTGGTCCACCACGTTCAAATTACTGCTGCAATAGCAAAAAGGCATGGATTCTTAGTTAATTGACTGCCATCGATGTATCGAAGCCAGGACTACTACCCGATCAGGAGATTGTATAGAGAAGCAAGGTCTTAGTAGCGTGTATGCCATCCTTTTGCTTCCAAGACTGCATTTACCCTGTTATCCATGAGGTACTCTTGATTAGACCACTTTGAATTGACGACAGCGGAGAATGGCCGCCTTGGTATAAGCTGCAATTCTAGAACGCAAGAAAATGCCAAGCATTCATCAACGTGTCCAATCAGGGCGTCTCGCAACATCTGTGCATGGTCTTGGCATTGGTCTTTTCCAAAATGGCCATATGTTCCGCCGCGGGTTGTCGACCAACAAAAGCCTGGGAATACCGGCAGATGCATCAAGACGAGCTCCCGCTTCTCAAATCCACCGTTACAACGTTGACCACACCCGGTCCTGAACTTTCGGAAGATCGGCATCATCGTGGAATGCCGCTGACAGCTTACGCGTGCGGATTCGGAGCCAGTGCTCGTATTGTACTAGCAGAGATCGATTTTGGCTAGGGCCGGTGCCATTTACAGCGGAAGTGTGAGAACAGACAACCTTCAACCACGTTTTTTGTCGCCGGGCAGATGACGTTACTTTCACTTGTGACCCGACCATATTGACTGAGTGGCTGCATATCGAACTTCGCTGAGCGCCAGGACTTTAAAAGCTGACCTCACAACTCTAAAAAATGCTTCTCTACGTCCATGCTCTCGGCGCTGCTATCCAGCGCTTCAAGAACACCCTGCTCGGCTTGGATTCTTGGTATGCTTGGTATTGGTAGAAATTTGAATTTTGATGCACTCATTTTCTTTCCTTTGATTTCTGACCATGAAATTTGATTCTTTGTCTGTCAGTGTTGAACGTTCTACCGGATTGGCATAATACAAAGTCGCATGCTCACCGTCACACATCTGACAATTGAATTATATACAAGGGCATTTTGAAGCCATTCCATGTGTCGGTATTGCAACACCAAGGATCAATAGGTTTCGTCGTGTTTATTGTACTGCCCTCGAATTTTCTCGTGGCTCGCCACCAACCGCGTTGTTGTCAGGGACAGTATTCATAGTTCTACCAAAACATCCTCCGCTAGGTAGAACGAAGGAGGGGTTTCCTGGCGCTTCCGCGATGTGTCAATATCACACTTACCATTGGTCTTGTTGCCCTGGTACCGCTCTACCCGCTCCCTACTACATGAATTCGAAATGCGAGACCGCTTCTTCACAACGACGACCGGTCTATGGGTCAAAACATCAGAAATGCAAGGTTGAGCATCTGATATTGGATGGCGCAGATCACGACCAGCCATGTCCGAATTGCGGGTAAGTAACGCGAAATAAAATTCACACCTCTTCTGACTATAGCACAGTCAAGTAGTGTCAGATGGTATCGAAGAATCAACCAATTCCACAATCGAGGAGCCATTGTTAGAAGCAGGAGGTGAACAATTGGTGTGGACAGATGGGAAAGCGGTACAACAACAAGAGGCGTTGGGTGATTCCGAGGTGATGAGGAGGCAATAGTTGAACATAGTCCGGATTATGTCTGGCTTTCGAACTTAGCATGGCGTTCAGGATTCTGTATATTTGGGCAGCAGCAGGTATCGGTGGGACGACTGTCCTATAGGTGCAAGCATTCATTTCTCGTCCCCTGCTTGTATAGGACTTGGATTTCAAGCGACAGCAAGGATCGACTGAGCCGGTACTTCCCTAGTGGGTGCAGTTTCGCGTGTTCTCGTCGCAGGTTGTAAATGTCGACTCTCTTCCAGCAATCTTTTCATACCTGCGTTCAGGCTTTCAATCTCCCCTTTCCAAGCATGTCCACTCCCAGCCCAGCGTATCTTACAATCCTCGTCCAATAAATATACATATCCCACCTGCGTGTTGAGAAAACCCATCGCATCTCTTATATCGTCCGACAGCCCCATCCTCACATCCCTAGGGAGTTTTATCATGAAATATCGTGACCATCGTTCTTCGGGAATAGTTCTTCGTAGCCCGCCCGTGAACAACCTGACAAGCAGTTGTCGTGCAATATCCGTTGTAACATTGATGTCGACTCGCTGAATCCTTTCCTTGTTTTGCTCGAGTAGTGTCTGCAACTCCGGATTTGCTTCCTTGCTGAAAAACGTGTCAACTTGCTCTTCTCCCCATCGGTTTGACTGTACGGCGATAATTGAGATCTTCCCGCGCAGAACTGGTGTGGTATCTGCTCCAGAACTATCGTAAAGTGTCGATCCCCACATGTTCGGAAAGTACAATGCTTTATCCTTCTTGAACAGCCTCTCATTGCTCTGGAAGCTTTTACCCTTGTGATGCTCTGTCCTTCTCCATTCCTGGAAGTACGGTCTGAAGAATGTCCGCAAGTATACCTGTCTTCGTTCGACAGCTCGTTCGCGCGAGGCAAAATCTGCTTTCCGCTCTGCCCATGTCCGCTGGTCAACTGGACTATTCTGCCCCGATCGCGGTGGTGTCTGTAATCCTAGCGGTCGTGCGAGAACAGCTGGAATGAACGTTTCTCCCTTCTCGCCCTTGGGAATAGGTATCTGAGAGATAGCAGATCGATGATATGGATTTCGATCAAGTCCAACGGCGAGAGGTATTTGCGAGGGTTTACGAGGAGCTAGTAGAGGGTCGGCGTTACTGTGGGTAGGAGGAGGTGAGGCCGGTGGTGATATTTTGGTTTTACTGGAATGCTTGAGCGCATATCCTCGCTGTTGAACAACATTAAGACCACGGCCAATGCATCTAGAGTGAGGCTTTGCAGCGGCTGCAAGTAGCAGATCGATTAGGAGATCTCGAGCCATAACTCGATAACGTCGATACTATTGAGATCGATCCTTGCCGAAGAAGCTCATCCTCGAAAGCCGTAGGACGGCATGCGATAGCATAGTGCTGTTGAAATGCAAACAATTCGACACGTGAAGACTAGCGCGTGTTTTGGAGAAATTATGTTGAACGACAACCCAGGTCCCAGTTGCAATGAAACAACTTGTTAACCTTCGATGTTCGCCATGAACAGGTCACATGTACTTCCAATGACATCGCGTAAAGCGCTTCCGTGACCTCAAAACCCTGCGAAGCACGAATTAATATTTAATACCGCGGGAGGGGATTGTTTCAATGTTTGAATAAAAACTGATTAATTCCTACTTATAGTGAAAAGAATTAACACTTTCGTTCCCATGGCTCCCTCCACGGGACTCCCAGAATCTGGAAAATCCGCCTCTCACTCTTCCCCTCCACTAGTTCACCCTCAGTGAGTTGGACTCGACCCTTTCCCCTCATCACGTCTTTGTACAGGCCGTGTTGATTCAGCCTCATGCCCTTGCGGCTTGCCAATAGTCTTAGGCTTCGGTTGAATATGTCGTTACCTGTGAAGTAAATCATCGCCGCCCCTATCTCAGTATGAGATGTCAGCAGCAGATCAATCCTTCGCCACGATGAGTCAGCGGTCAGCGCGGATGCCCCATGAAACTTCGTGCCGGTATCGTTCGAGCTCGAAACGTCTGCACTAGCAGCTGCCTTCGTAATTGGTGAGACTTGTATCTGAGTTCCACGGTTTCTTGATGTTGCAAGTGTGCATTTCAGGAAGCCAGTCTTGAACAAGTATGGCACAGCCTCACCGAAGACCCATGTTTGCAACTGATGCAAGTCTGCAGTCGGATGTGTTATCACCACATCAATATCCCCACTGTCTTGGTTGCCTCGTCTGTAGGATCCTCCAATGATACCCTCAAGGTTCTTGTTCGCACGTTTGAGACCTCTCACCACAATTTGACCATGCTTTTTCACTTCTTCCCTAGGTATACGCTGCTGGAAGTCGTCATAGTGATCAATACCAATGTGCTGGTTCGCTGTCAATTTCGCGTGACGCTTCAGATCTTGAAGTGTGCGGTAGCCACTGGAGATCCAGAGTTGCGCTTGCTGGTATCCCACATCGTATATCCCCATAAAAAGCTGCAAGACCTGATCATTTGGATCATCGAGTGTGCTTTCGTAACGCTGGAGGCGATCAGTGGTGACGATTTCCTGGATCTTTTCCGCCAGCCTGCTACCAATGCCGACGATTGACTGAGCTTCTTTGGCGGTTTTGACAAGAGTGGCCTGCTTGCGAAGGGCCGTTATTGCTTTGCGGTACCCTGTTACACGCCATTTGTCGCCAGTCCGGTCATAATAGCTTGCCATCTTCTGCAGTACTTCAATAGTACGTGCGTTGGGATTGTTATCTTCGCCTGTATGAGATTCCATGCATTGAAAGCCTCTGTTCTCGCGACCAACTGGCTCAATCGTTGAGGACAGCGTTGACTCGAAGGAAACATACTTGGCCAGATCGACTTCTTCATCAAAAGGAAGATTGGTTGCACTTTGTAACTGTCGCACAATGTCCGCCAGCGCATCCCCCAGGTTTGAAGGTGTTCTGTCATCCAGTGACTGCTGCTCGTGACGACCAACCGACGGAATAGATACAGCATTGGGAGCAGCATTATCGAGGACTTGTAGAGGCGGGGTTTGTATTCTTCCACTACGCCTAACAGGGTAAGCAGGTTTGGGGGTAGCCGAAGGGTTCTCTACCGTCTCATCTCCGCTAACTGGCCGCTTCGGGAAGACGTCACTTGCTCCTTGAAGTTGAAATCGACCTTGATCTGTATTCCTCACATGCTTGTACGTCAGGCTTTCGACGAGCCACCTATCTTTCACAATGGCAATTCGGAAGGTATCTAGGGCACCGTTCAAGAACTTTGCCACAGTGGCAGCCGTAACTTCTGCATCCACAATAATATGCGTTATAGAAGCGTCGAGCTCTCGTGCCCATGTAGCGCCTTGAGCGATCGCACCTTGAATGCGTAATCTCCGCACTTTATTGACATCGTCGTTAGGTATGAAGTCTGCGCATGGTTCAGCTAAGATATTGGCACAAGGTGGAATTACCAACAGAACACGAAGTCTTGGAAGAGACCGGGTAACAATAATGGTTCCTTGCCAGGAACCAGCACAATTGTTGTCTTCTTTTTGTGGTCTTGCGCCTGGCCTTTGTGTTGTCTCGCGGATTCTTCTTGTAAGTTCAGATCCGATTTCGAGCGAATAGCCTCTGGTCGACTTTGCTCTATCGGAGCGACTGTTGACGTACCACTGTTGCGGATTGGATTGGCAACAAACTTCACAGCAATGTCGGTAGAGGCGCGTGTGAGTGATGGCGTTGAGTGAGGTGCTATAGTCGTCGGTAGAGTGGTGGCCTTGTGCAATGTTGGCTTCACCACGTTATGACCAAGCTTGCGACGTTTCCGGGCTACGTCCTCAAGCGCTTGGGTGCTGTTGTCGTCCTCACTCTCTGTTTCATCAAGGCTGGTCAAGTGGGCGAAGAACTTCTCTTTCTCCGACGTCGATTGCGCCATGTTGATAGCAGGTAATGGAATCCATCAAGACTTGGTTCGACACCCATAATGTCAATCTCCTGCGCAGTCAATCGGAGATTTGTGGAGTGAGACAAGGAGGGACAAAGGACTCAAATCAAAGTGACACGAATCTGAACCGAACCTCTTCCAATACGCGTCGAACAAGCGGGGCATTATGCAAACTCACGGTGTCACATGCTCAGCAATTCTCAATCCGGATTAACGTCACACCGAGGCGGGATGAATCGATGATCGTTCAGAACAGGGACGTAGCATGAAACTAACACGGTTCATAATAGATTAAACGTTCGTACTTTATCAGCATACATGGTGCTATGGATCAACCTGACCAACCATCCGTGTACTCCTCCCCCGACCTTACACATTCCTCTGCGCTGAAAAACAATATGACCCAAAAGAGCAATACTTGGTTGGAAGGCTGGTCGAGGAAGAATGGCCCTTATGAGGACGGATGCAAGTATTGATCTGGCTCATAAATTGGCTAGCCATTATTTTCAATGAAAAACCGCTGCATCCATGCATCCAATGTAATCTGGTTGTCGCCCTGAAACGGTTGCAGGCCACTTAAAGCTGTTTGATTCATATACGATCCGTTCATTCCGCCTGAATTTGTCCAACTATTTGGCATTTGTGGTTCCACAGTCGGACCTGAATTGCTGTGCAACGGCTGACAGAATGCCTGTCCGAAATCAGTTTCATGATCGACGAATTGGCCTTGTGTAGATGAAGACGGATTGGTCATTGTGTTGGTATGAGGAGTAAGCAATCCGTGCCATTGCGTTGAGGTTTGTATGCCATGAATGCCTTCCTGTCTAGGGAGCTGGACTATCTCCGAAAACCTCTCTGCTGCTTGTTCAAAAACAGCTTGTGTGGCTTCGGGCAACCGGAGTTGTCGTTGCGCCACTAGGCGAACGGCCTGAGGGCCTAGTACGACAAAAATATGGTACATATGCGTGACGGCTTCTTGGTCGTCCACGAATGGGGATGTGGGCTTGCGGTCATGTGGAAAGAGGATTCCGTAGATGCCGTACCACACCTCCTTACAATCACCCGATTTTCGTTTCTGAATTTTTCGATAGGCATCGGGGCTCATTCTGTTTGCAAACTTGTCGGGGACAAGAACACACTGCTGGATGCTGTTGCGGGAATGTAGGACAAGTTCATCTTCTTGCGGAAATTCTTCATAACACCTGAAGCAATAGTTCTCGGGTCGCTTGTGCTTGCGGTACAAATGCTGCTTCAATGTTGGAATCGTTCTGAGGATGAGATTCTTACACCTGCCATGTGAAAGATGATCATGTTTGTAGAAAGGACACGCGAAGAAGGTCGCGTGGCCCCCTGTCTTAATCTTCTTGTTGCTGGACCTACCAGGACTAGGTTCATCTTCTTCCTCACCCTCGTCGTCCTTACCTGAAGGACTTCGATCGTGACATAGCTGGTGATTCCCTCGGCCTCGTTTTCGGGACTGGTTCGTGCCAGCGGAGCTATGTGGCTGAGTTCGCGTCGTGGAGGGTTGTTGGTCGGAGCCTCTAGACTTGGACCTCTCCGGTGAAGTAGCATATTGCGGATTCTCGTTCGTGGAAAGCAGGTCCAGGATTGTGTGGACAAGTGCATCGGCAAATAGGGTAGCTGAAGGATTCGAACATCTGTCGACCTCATCGGCATCGTGAGTCGCATCATAGTAGATGAAGGACCTTTCGCCCTCCGATAATGAGCTGTGCATAGTGTCTGGAGAGTATTCTGCAGAGCACAGATGCTTCGGATTCAGTTGATTACCCATGTTTGATCCATTTTGGTAACATAGTGATGTCGTTCGAGCTTGCTTGCGCGGAGTATCGTATGGCTGTTCAGCTATGTGCAATGTGGGAATTGGCTCTCTTCGAGAAGCAGAGAAGATTGCCGGACCTTCGCGGGACATCGGGAAGTCATGGGTTGGGAGCTCCAGCAATTCCATAGTCTGACAGACTTCGTTCGTGTGATCCATCGAAGTTCTTGTGCTGTCAGTGTTCCTGGTGTCGTCAGTCTTCGTCAGACTCGAATCCGATTGATTCGTGAAAGAGCTGCCAATGGCTGTCAAAATTGGCGATCTGGCCCAAGAATGCTGGCCGCGGCTATCAAGATACTTCAAGAAACTGTCTTGAACCAGGTCGCTACTATCGAAGGAGGGCGTTTCTTCGACACAGACTACATCCTGCCTGCTCCTGCGCGTGAACGTGCTAAGCGCCACGCGCGGACTATCTGGCGATACGTCCTCTGATCCAACTTGGAAAGTTGGACCGTATTGAGGGCGATTGACAGATGAAACAACATTCTGCTGCCACTGTGTCAAAGCCGCACCATCCGTAGTCTGTGCAGGGCTGTTTGTATATGAATGCAACTTTCGTCTCGTCAATTGGATGGAAGTCGACAGGGTATGTTGCTCAGGGCTATACGATCGAGGGGACTGTTGTCGACGACCGACCACATCTGAGAGTACATCTTGGCCTGAGGAAGCTTCGGATAGGATGTCTTGGACTTGGGGTTCAAATTTTGCTAACGGCGATTGAATTGGTTGATGTCTGCCGACACTGAGTGCATTCAATCGAGATTTTATTGTTTGTGATGGAGGTTGCCTATCACTACCGATCTGTTCATCTGTAATGATTACATAGCATTGCTCGAGATTGACGTCGTACTCAGGCCCATGTTTCAATACATGCTGTCGAAAATTGTCATACCTGGGCCATTGCTTGCCCGCTGTCGCACAAGCCTCGGCCGGACATTTCCAGACCTTATCGCCGTTTCTCAGGATGCCGTGAACTGTTTTCCAATGCCTCGCTCGATCATTGGTGGTTGAGAAACGAGTATCAGTTGTACAGTATTGACATCGATACTGTTTCTCCTTTCGACCACCTTTTGGAGATTGACTAGAGACAGTCATAACATCCTCGGTAGCATGAGGTACTTGTATACAAGTATCTGTTACGTAGCCAGAGTCATGAGTAACGTCGGTGTGGATTGAAGAAACTCTGAAAGGTTGGTTAAAGTCTAGATGTCCTAGCATAGCTTCGCTGGGTCGGTGTCCGGACATATTCAATGGATTTATTCGGTAGGCTGAGTTTATTCAATATTATCTGCTGTAGGAGTGGTGTGCTGAAGCCTCGAGCATATCCAAATCAGGTGTTGTGGCTAGCACCAATCTCAGGATGCGAAATGGTTGTATGATGTGCTTTACGGTTTGTTGCTAGACGTTAGTCAATGGGGAGGGTACAACGGTAAGAAGTAGGGCAACTAGCTGAGGAAAGTTCCGATACTTATCCAAAATCTGCATGAGGCGCAGAGCAGCCAGGACAAGAGCACGCATCATGTAGAGCCGACAAGACCCATGGTAAACGCGACATGAGTAGGAATTTTCGCATCTTGTTTCACTGAAACTCATTGTTTCGCACAGTTCTCGCATGAACAAGTTAGACGAAGAAACAACTGTGAGCGAAAACAAATGTTAGAAGTTACGGAAGCTACAATAGCTTCCCTCACCGGGCTCACCAGATCCACCAATCGTTCATCCACAGAGTACAGTAGTCTGGGTGCAGGTGGCTGTGCTGCATCTCGTTTTGAGCGGGGGACAAGTGCATTACTCGACTCAGAGCAGCTTAGTGGTCTGATTTCCGGTCACCGATACTAGATCTAGTATGGTTACAAAGTGTGAGAAGCTTCAGACTGTGATGTTGTCCATAGTTTGCTTGCGAAATAAAGTTCGAGTTCGAGTGGTCGTTCGACGGTCAGAACAGTGATTGAACATGTGTGAGCATAGCACAGTGGCTGAAGATACTAGGCAAATATTGTGGGACACCAATAAACATTTGTGAGTACCAATACTTGTTCTACAGTAGGTACTGGTCACCGTGACATGGGGTGCGGAGAAGTGATCTCGTAAACTCAAAATTGAGATCCTTGCGCAAATGTACAATACACCAGCTTCACAACTCCACATACTGTACACAGCTTTGGCTAGTTTTTTGCTGGCAAGCTATCTATCATGCTGGTCAACAGAGAGTCAGTGCCACGATCGTGGTATGCTGTACTGTACTGTACTGTACTGTACTGTACTGTACTGTACCCTACAGTACTTGTATGGATTTGTACGCTAGGACGAGCTATCATGACTGCTGCCTGTCGGGCCTCCAGTCAAAAGCTTAGCTAGACCTTGGCGTCGTGGCTGTCAACATACAAAGCCTCAACAACAGTTCTGAAAGTCCAAAAAATGAATTGATGTCGATCATTGGAGCGTAGTCACCAAGCTAGTCTATAGAAGTTGCGGCTTGAGAGTGCACGAACAATCGCGTTCATTGTGCACTCACTCCAACGGATACGCCTTCACATAATCTTCAAACGACGTCGGCTCATGTCCCAGAAACTGTTTCGTAGCTGCAACAGATCCACTGTAGTGCGGTTCAGCGAACATTCGAGCCCACACCTCTCTTGTGCAGTTGCTGAGACATCCGGCAACTGGCCCTGGAACGCCCTGTGCCGTCAGATCGTCCTAGTGTTCCTGTTGGGTACAGTGCTTGACGTCGATGTCCTTTCCAATCACCTTTTTCACAATATCCCATTGCTGATCAACTGTGAGTAGTTTTGGGCCGAAGACGTAAATTATTTCTTTATCTCATTTTCCGCCATGGTATGGTGGATCAACAAGTACTGCACCACCAACATGACCAATATCGGCGGGTGGGATCGCGTCGTTAACCGAGTCACCGTCAAGGACTCTCGCTTGCCAGTGGGCCCAAACACAATGACGCTAGAATACTTTGGAGGCAGCATTGTGGTACTTAATGGTGCGAATATTCAGGAATTGCGAGTTGGAGGGCAAGTATTCTTTATACTTCTGGCACTGTTGCATTGAGAGCTCAAAGTCCAGTTAGTGGATCTTGCAGTTGTCTTATTCAATATTAATAATGTTGCAGGATGTTCGTTTCAACACGCCTGGTTCCTTCGATCCATGGACCAATCGACCTTTGACTGCTACGTGTCTCGGCGTCTGAGAACATTAGGCAAGTTCATATTAGGCCACCCATAGCTCCTCCCTTTTTCTATGGCCATTTTCAGACAGGTGCAACCACTGCCTATATGGTAATCATCTGATCATGGAGACGTGCTGAAGGTCTTGAAAGCTCGGGGAACATCGTTGTATGTCACGCGTTGCCTACTTACACAGGCCATTCCTACATCCAATTCTCAGCTTGGTATGTAGTTGCGGGATGCTAAATCCTTGTCGAGTTCGTCTTATACCACGTTAGTCCCTGCTTGTCACACATGACGTGGATTTGTGCAACACTCCTTGGACGACCGTGTGTCAGGCCTCGAATTATCATCTTCAGAGCTCCGCGAGTGCTCGAGTTGTGACAGTGCGGATAGTAGATCCTTGTCTAGTCTATCCGACCAGACGCATTTTCGCGCATTGCTAAGCTCATCGGAAATCCAAGACTGTGGCCACCCGCTCCTGCCATACTCTCGTTCCAGTAGATCAAAGAGGCAAGATTGTGCCCAGGCTCGTCCACGCCAGCACTTCGACGTGCTCAACAGCACACATAGAACCCAGCGCAGAATATCCTCACATTTGGACCAATCTCTTGGCAACTGCTGCTCCTCGAGGTAGCTGCGCAAGCGATCCGAGAGAAACCTTGTAAACGCGGGCATGTAATTGATCTGCAAGATGAGATAAGCGACAATAT
The DNA here is from genome assembly GCA_022813445.1 of Neophaeococcomyces aloes. NCBI lineage: Eukaryota > Fungi > Ascomycota > Eurotiomycetes > Chaetothyriales > Neophaeococcomyces > Neophaeococcomyces aloes. The sequence goes on along the minus strand of JAKLMK010000073.1, from coordinate 103,911 downwards.
TTGCTGCAAGCAATATAGGCATACTCGTCTTTGTGATGGCGAATTGTCTTGACTGCAGGTGGGCAAAGGCGGTATGGATCTGATATTTCAAGAAGTAAAGATACTGCACTTGTCCAGCATCGTAAGTGCCATCTTCTCTGCCAGGCTCAAAAGTCCACTTCTCATGTTCCACTATCTCAACCGCTCTGCACACGTCGTAGCAGAAGTCTGACACCTCTTGATCAATATTGGTTCGACATTCTCGTGCCTCGAGGTTGACACCATACACTGGTGGTACCTTTGGCGGCCGAAGGAATTTCCGGTCTACCATTTCTGCGAATATTGGTGGCTTGGCCGTATACGTTGCCAGTATCCGATCGAGTGTAAGGGCATAGTGGAGTGTGTGACCCAGGTTGTGGATGCCGCCTTGCTTTATGACAAGATGTCGGAGTGCACTTCGATGACTGTCAAGCACAATGTGTTGTGAAAGGGCCAAGTCAAATTGCACCAGGGTAAGCATGACTGAAATGATGTTTTCGATTTCTGCTCGCCTGAAAGCATTGAGCTTCTGTCGCATGAGTTGCAACAGCTTGCCACGTAAGACAGCCGATATCCTGCTAGGCGATAGGTCATTCTTTCGAGTCAATTCGTGTAGATGGGCTGACGCAACATACATATGACAGTAAATCGGGGAGGTAAGTGAACGTTCAAGTGAGTCCCTACGAAATGCTTCTATGCTTTGCCTCGCAGAGTCAGTCATTGGTGGAGGTTGCAATAACGCGGTAATTCTTGGGAAATCATATGCGAAGAACAGGTGAAATAGCCTCTTGACCTCGGACCCTTCAAGACCCGGTAGGGGTGGTAAAGCATCAAGCATGCTGTCAGAATTCAGAAGACCATCTGACAGCGTGATGGCTGCTTCGACGGCTGCTTTCGTAGCATTCTGCTTGTCTGTCGAGGTGGTCGCAATCCACTGCCGGTGTGTTGATAACTTGCAGTTCTTGATTTGACATTTCGATATGAAACATCCAGTGTATCGGTTGCGTAGACGGAATACCCGACTGGAAAGTAGTGTTTGTTCTACATCAGACGCGGTGATAGCTGAGTTTGAGTCTGGTCGTGGACGTATGGCAATGTATTTGCTCATCGGATGTTGGCTTACATTCTAGGTATTGCCGAGTTCTTCAAGTGAAGTTGGTGACTCTATTTTTCGAGGAGGAGAGTGTGATAATTGAGGCCTGTCTTCATGCGCCGATATAGATTACAGACGATTAGTTGGGAGGTGAAGCTTCGTCTTGCGATTGGACATTTGAGCATCGACAAGGTGGATCACATTATGCAGTGATCGCTCTGTCGGCCAGGAAATCTTGCACAAGCCTCCACATGCGCTGATGGAATATCCGAAACTCAACCAAAAGACAGCTTGAAGCTTTACAGTAGACGATCATTGCATGTCATTGCATCTGCAAGACTAGCCAAGGTTATCCACAAACCTCGTTTGGGAAATTCGCCACGAACCCTTAAACCCACAAAAGTATGTAAGCCAAGATGGCCTTCTGGCTGCGGATGGATGGATGGCATGAATGGTGGGGAGCAACGAATGGACATCACAAGCACACAGTAACTTGTAACACATTGCACAAGGTGATGTAACTGCTTGAACTGTCATGCTTGTCGTTGAACATGTTTACAAGAACTTCCAATCGTGCTACTCAGGATGACACCATGGCCTGGAACCATAAAAGAAAGCTGGTATGCATGTGGCATTGAAGGACAGCAGAGGTTACAGAAAAGTTGATGATGTCTGGTTGAGATTGAGGTAGAGATTAGCGACAATTTAAGCCTCAGGAGCCCCGCCAGATGGGCTCTTGTCTACGTCGATCTTCCTTCCCCCAGCCAATCACACCGCCACCAGCAACACACCTCAACCTCTAATTACCTACATGTTCGTACCGCGTGCATTCAGCACTGCTGGATCGATCGTGCTGCAGTAGTCACTTCCTAACGCGGTGCTTCTAAAGTAGTCTGTCTCGCTGCTAGTGACACAGAAGGCATGTTCAAGGTAAAATGACCAATCGGCACGAATGACTGCCGCACGGCTTGGACCTCCCGGCAGTGGTGCAATTTAACTCTGAACAATTGTTCATTCTCTGGCATTTCAAGGGCTTCTTCCAGCCTTGTGCTTTGCGCATGGTTCAACCTTCAAGGATGACGCTTCATGATGTCCTTGTCGGAAGCGTTGCCTGTTGAATGTGAAGAGAGAGGTGACACTAACGATCCGTCAAACCAGGAATGTACACGTAGTAGTGCGCAAATTCTGGTTCACACCAAGCCGGGATTTACTGGCCCGAATCAAGGTTGTAATAAACGGCCACGACAAGAGGATGAGGAGAACGACGACGAGTCGCCTACGCCATGCAGCTGGGAATCAGATTCATTTCAAAGCAGACGATGCCTTAGGCTTCGCACAGCTGGGAGACAGCTGAACGAGAAAGTTTGCAGAGTTTTCTAGTGGCATGATGCCATGAGATTGTTTCGGATCGAGGTGAGGATAGCGCCCTCTCCCACTTCAAGCAGAGGTACATCCTGGGCTCCTCCATGAGACGTGCGACAAAGAAGTGATTGGCCAGACGCAAAATAGAGATGATGAGTCTGTTGAGTAGATGATGGAACATATTGGAATTGACGACTTGAAAGGAGTTGTGAGTGAAACTCATTGGACACAAGTAACCGTGGCAGTAGAGGCTGACCGTTGCAACATGCATGTCTCGCTTGTACAGCCAGCTAGCAGCGGTTGTTCATGTATCTCACCCTCCCCTCCTTCTGCCTCTTCCCCGTCCGCCTCCTCTAGGTCCTTTTGGAGTCCCTTTCGCAAGTAAATCGGCCGGCAGCTCCTTGACAACACCTTCGCCTTGCTTCCAGATCAAACCAAGCCCCTTCTTCACTTCCACAACATGTGTCCAATACTTCATAGGCACTGTCTTCTCCACCACTTGCTCATAATGTTTACCATGTTTCCTCTGTTTCCTCTGTTTCCAATTCCCATTCTCCTTGTTCTCTGCAACCCGCTCAGCTGCCTCGACAACCGACAAGACCTGTGCAGCTTCCGTTTTCTCCGGCTCATTTTGCGATGCCACTGTGTCATCCATAGCCCCGTCTCGTACAAGCGTAGGATCCACGCCGGCAGTCAACACCACATCATTCTCACTCCTCCACCACTCCATTTCCACCCCTCTCGTTTTCACATCCTCCAAGCACGCCTTGAGATCGATGTAGATGAGTATCTGCGCATCATGGCGCATACCACTTATGACCTTTGCTGATTCACCTGCCACTGCATCAGATTGTTCGCCCTGCGGCAGAACGTCAGACAACGCAGGTCCCACTGCGAAGTGGACGTGATTACGACCCATAGGCTTGAGACCGCCAAAACTGAGAATTAGAGGCCATGATCCGTAGAACGTGCCGTGGACACAAGTCGACGGTATGGATGTAGGATCGTCGAGTATAATAGGTTTCAGAAGCTCATTGCTAGATGTGATTGTTTTTATGCTGTGGCCTTGTGTTGCGCGGATAAGAAAGTGGGATTCTGTGTTGTCTGTGCCGGATTTCCATGCTTGGATCGCTCGATTCGTTTCCGTTTCCGCTTGCGTCTCTGTTTCTTCGGCCTCGACGGTCCTTGGTGCCACTGCTTGTCCATCACCATCGTCCCCAGACGGGTGCGACGACTTGACCTCCGCCTGATCTCCCTGACCCAAACCCAACTCCCTCACCTTGTCAAAAACAGCATCAGACTCCCCCACACTCATCAAAACTCTCCCACCCAATCCCCCGCTCTTCTCCATCCCCACCGCCCTGTCACTACCACCGTTCCTCTCCACGCCCTTGATCCTTGGATCACGACTCCACCGCACAGCAAATCTCCGCTTCTCATTCTCCTCCACAACCTCCCAAATCTCCTCCACCGACGGAGCCGGCACCACCCCATTCCGTCCACTCAATCCCTTCCAAGATAGTAAATGGTCGATCCTGACCCATCCATCACTTGTGATGGGCACGCCTTCGTTTGCGGCTTGATGGCGTAGGAGGCGGGATAGGGCTTTGGAGATGAGTACTGCTCGTGATTGTGATGAATGCGAATGAGGTCCGCGTTTATTTTTGTCGCGGGCTTTTGTGCGGGCGGACGGGGGTTCTGGGTCTTGGTTGTGAGACATGTTGGTTGTTGTTGGTAGGTGTGGTGGGTGAGTCGGATGGAGTAAATGCTGCCTGAGCAGGGACTTGAGGATGTAGTGGTGAAAACGAATTGATTGTATTTTGTTGTGCTTGTGACCTTGAATACAGCCAGAATAGTCGTCACAGGAGTGGTAGGTTTGTGAGGTGCAATGATAACAAGAGATGTGGTTCTACACTATTAGTGTATGATGGATTGCAGAAAGTACCGTCAGTGCTTTTTCGAATCTTTGCGCTCAGCAACTCGACTATATGTTTTTAATTCACAGTCGGAAGCAATGACTCATGCACAACGCGCTTAATATGGCAATCCACATCACCTTTTTGTGATGGACGTAAAACGAGTGAGAATTATTGGCCGAGTCAAAGGGTAGGATGCATTCGGTGTTGAAAGTGTCAAAAAGACACAAGATCTCACGAACGTCTCAACAATAGGTGTGAGGTCAACTTGGTCGCTCAAGCTACAAGGTCGTACACACGAGGACAAAGCTAGGGGTACAAAAAACACACATCTCGAGTTCAAAGTGACACAGCGTCTTCGTCCTACAGTTCTAGGCTTCAATCAGTTGTTCTGAGATCTGTAAAGAGAACCTATATACATGTGTTTATCGCACTCTCGTGCTCAGTATTGCCGTTGCCTGCTCAGGCGTGAGTGAAATATAAATACATGATTATTTCCCCTTCCATTCTGTGCCCATATGTCGGTGGCCAAAATTAATATGTATGATAGATGAGTCAAGAAAATTCGTGTCCAACAAAAAGCATCAAAGCAGGACTGGGGTATACCAAAAGACGAAACGAAACGCTTGTCTGCGCCTGGGACTGTCTCCCAACAAGAACACCATGAATGATGCGCGGTGAAGCAGCTTTTCAAAAGTTTTGTGCAATCCCACCTTGCTGTGGGAAAGTGGGTGCCCTTTCAATTCTGGTGTGCCGTCGAGCCTGCACATCACGAATAACCGGTTGATCACCTGATTGAGCACCGGCAACGTAGGTGTTGTCGATGTATGGATTGTGACCCGGCTCGTTGTATATATTGTAAGGAACTTCCTCATGGTAGTATGGGCCAGGCATAGTGGGAGTATGATCTGACGAAACTTCGGAGTGCGCGATTCCAGAATAAGCTGAAGACGCATTTGAGGCGCCTCTGTGAACACCGCCACTGGCACTAGTACTATGTCGAGCCATCCGCGAGGTAGCAGCAGCAACACCTCCGGCTACTGCACCACTCATGATCCCCCCTGTGACAGCCGCTTCATGTTGATTTGACATAAGGAGGTCAGAAGTGCCATCAGAAGCTCCAGTGTCCGCCGAGGGCGATGGTTGTGAATTGCAACCGCCGATTTGACTACCTCCCTCGGGCGTCGCACCACCCACACCAGCTCCGGCTGCGGCTCGGCTGTTTGATCCAAGAGTTGTAGATGGTTTACGATTGGAAAGTGTTGTCGCTCCCCAACCTCGATAACCAGAATCTTCGTTACCTTCGGATCCGCCATCTGTATATGCCACACCGACTGGTAACGTAGGATCGTCGTTCGGATTGAAGCCATATTCTGCCATTTCGTTCTTCCGTGCTTCTTCTGCATTTTTCCTGTTCTTTCTTCGACGCCAGAACCAGAGACCAAAGAGCACAGCCGCGACGACGGCAGCGATTGGTATGATGACCGCAATAGCAATTATTCCAGCACTGCCTAATCCTTTCGAGGAGGTGCCGGTGCTGTTGCCGGACGCGCTGAGGGCAGTTTGTGTTGACGAGGTAGAAGAGGAGGATGAAGATCGTGTTGAGACTGCAGATGCAGTAGGTGTAATTGTGACAGGGGGTTGAGTTGAGTAAATAGTGACTATGGTAGGCCCTTGTGCTCCTCCTGTTGTAGCTGCACTCTGTGTCAATGTGGATGTAACTCCTACGACAGACGTTTCTGCCGCGGCGGTGGAAGTAGCTGGTGCATAATACGTCGAGGATGGTTCAACAGATACTACTGAAGTCGAAGCAGGCGCTGTATATATTGATGTCGTGATTGCCGCGGGTACTGTCGAGGCGGCGGATGTAGCTACAGAAGTTGTTGCAATGGCTGCAGAGGTTGCCGATGCTTTCGAAACGATAGTACTGGTCGACACCGCTGAGCCTGCTATAGAGTGTGTTAGACTAACGTCCGTGCTGAGATCATAGAGAAGCCCTACCACTGGAAATTATACTGCTAGAGGTCACGGTCGACATGATCGTCGTCGTCGACCCGAAGGTCGTATAGCCCAATTTCTGCCGTTCACAAAGCAGTTACGTATACACTTCGATCCAACAACAGGAGGGGAAATGATGATGGACAGTCAGAGGGTAAGGTTGCAGTGCGTGTCAAACTCGTCTTCGGGAGAGGTCAAGCTGAAACGTCTCGGTTTCTTGCGCAGGACACGCTAGCCGGTGTACTCGGATATTCACCACGAATGGTGTTCAGCTTCATCAATGGTGATGTGCTGCATTGTGGCTTTTCGTTGATGTTGTGAAACGATTGCAAAACGTGTGCGACAGAGATTATCGGTTGATGCAAAAGATGGTGGAATATGATGGAGAAGAAAGACTCGTAAGCAAGTTCCTGTTCATGACTCGGGATTGAGGATACGAGAACACAAGTCACTTTGTGCCCACCGATATTCCACATGAGGTAGCACTCGAAAATGGGAGGCCGAGCAGATTACCATCTCCACCCACTGTTTACTAGAGTTGCAGCTAAAAACACCTCGTCATCAACACCTTGCCCGTTAAGGTCGACAAGATCTGGGCGATTGGGATGTGAACCCAGCGTGTCAGTACTGCAGCCAAACAAAACCCCGAGAGAAACTCCAGGAACTGAAACGCCACCGAAGCCGTAGCCGGAATTAGCAGGGTCTGAACCCTTTGGTTTCAATTCTATTGTCGTTGAAGAACCTCCCTCCCTGGCCTGGTCAAGCATGATTAGTTATTCTTCAAAGGCAGTGCTGACAAGCAGAGGTGCATATACTACACCACATAAGGTAATCCGTGGAAGTCTATACGATTTATGTGGTCACAGAAAAGAAATTCATATCTATACATTAGCGGAGAAAAGCCTTTGCAATTGGTCCCCGCCAACCTATGAATCTTACCAAGGCATCTAGCCCCAGCTCTGCCAGGGTTCATCGGAATTGTGATAGCAAGCTTTGCTGTCAGATCAGACAAAGTTTCCGACCGGACTTTGTACTGTATGCATGGAGAGAAGATATGGTCTGCGTACTCGTGCCGAGTACTGTAGGAGAAAAAGGTGTAAGCATTTTCATTGCTCAATGCTTCCAGTCCTTGATGTCCGGCTTCGCTTGATCGCAAGCATGATAAAGCTGATTTGACAGTTTCTATAGTTATTTCTACAATGCTTTGATGCATCTTCGCCCATATCCTAGATCAGATCGTATTTATTAGACTCCAGGCACATCCACCACCCACATTGTGCTATGATAATTATGACTTTGTTGACGCCGTGCCATGACTTTGAATGGAATCGAAAAACGCTATTGTCCCTCGGAGGACTACCGACTGGGAACGACACCGTCCCCTCTCATATCCCATTTGGGCTGTAAAGCAGCATACATATCATCCCTGGTACCTGCCACATCCTTCGGTATGCGACTCAGTCGGTACGCACCACTCCGGATGCCCGCCAGATGTATCTCAGAGAGGTTCGATCGGTTACTTCGTATGCTGCCTGTCTCGCTTGTGGAGTCACCACGTTCCTTGAATCGGCGAGGTGGTGCAAAATCGAGTCCCGTGAAAGTCTTAGAATTACGGAGTGAATGGCTTGACTTATGTTAGCAATGTACTTTGTGATGCTCAAGGTTTGGAACTTACGGGCTGGGTATGACAGCAAGATCGTCAAAGGACGAGTTCAAAGGCACGTGGGCTCTGACGGTAGGAGAATAAGGCTTCAAACCACCATACAGACTGTCCGGAGTGCCTGATCTCTGATTCTTGAAGACTTGTGGCGGCGCAAAGTCAACGACATTAGGCAGGAAATCACCGTCACTATTGTTGAGTTTGTGGGGAGTTGGTAGAACCATAAGCGGTTTCGGAGGAGGAAGTGCCTTTTTAGGAGCGGCCTTTGCACTTGGTCGCGGGCCCATTTGGCCTGACATATTGGAGTAAGGTCTAGGACCATTGTAGTAGCCATGACTGTCATGAGACATCGACCTATTGCGTTTATCAATTGCAGAATACACCGAAGGCCCTCTTGAATGCACTTGGACTGGCGGACGCTCGTAATAGCCAAACCCGTCTTCGAATTGTTCTGAGCCGTCGAAGTAGTTCGTTGGATGTGGTTGACCAGGCTTGGCGCTGTTACCACCATCGTCGAAATACTCTTTGTAGAAGGAGCGAATTCTGTTCGCCCGCTGCTCAGGGTTCTCGGATGGGTCATCTGGTGGAAGTGGTCGCACACCTATCGTTGAACCACGATAGGTGTAATCGACGTAGTCCTCATACTGCCCTGTACCATTCTCGACGAAGTGTTCGGGCTGTCCGTTCTCGCGAGGCTGTCGCACGTTGTACTGACCTTCAGTCTTGGCCACGGTAGGTTCTTCTCGTCTTTGTTCGAACGCTTGCGGGTGGTGGTTGTTTGCACCTTGAACGTCTCGTGATTGTTCGGAGAATTGTGGTCTTGCCGGGTTACCAAACTCATGTGGCGGAGGTCCGACTCTCGGAAGGGCAGGTTCTCGCTGAGCAGGCTGTGAAAGATCGATTTCACTAGCTTGTTGTGCAGTATGCATCTTCTTATGCTCCGGCAAGTTGTGTTTGATAGGTGTTGATTCGTAGATGCTGCTCTGCCTTTGGGGAGGCTGATGTTGAATGACTGCTGCAGGCAACTCGCATGGCAACTCCGTGGTTGGTGATGGAACGGCCTCAGTGACAATGGCATGGAAAGTAGATTTCTTCTCTGGTTCTGTCGTCTTTTGACCACCTCGTATGTAAGCACTCAGATAGTTGTTGCTTGCTCGCAGTGCATTAACACCGGCATTACTGCTGACAGTGCTTAAAGTCGAGTCTCGGTGCAGACCCGGCGCAGCAGGTGCTAACAGGCCCGACTGTGGTTTCTTTGCAGTCGGATGAGGCATCAATAGTTTTGGGGTCTCGGCCGTTTCAAGTGGAGGCGTGTGAGACAGCAGTTCTGTTTTTGATTCCGTTTCGAATTTTTGATGTATTGAGCCTGTCCAGATTGAGGGACTATTGTTCCCACTCCGGATGCTGATAGGCGATAGTATCGAACCGTCGTCAGGTACGAAAGTTGTGGCATGATACTTGTCGTCGCCAATATTGATTGACCTCGACAGACTTTGCAAAGAGTCCCTTGACTGATGAACCCCCACTGGTAGAACGTAAGGGTTCACCGTGCCCAGATCCATCGATATACCGCGTTCTCTCTTCGTGCCGGCGAGATCCGTGACCGTCATTTCCGGACCATCTTTGTGTAGTTTCTTCCGTCCATTCTTCTCCTTCACTGGTGCACCGTCGACGCCAAAGTCCAGGGATTTGTACTTGTCATGAGCCTTCTCTCTTTTCGTAAATGCTCGACGTCTCCTCCATATCACTAATAGTATTATGGCAATGATGAGGACAGGTACAATAACTCCAATCACGATAGGCCATGAGTTGAATCCTCCAGACGTCGTCGAGCTTGACGAGTCGTCAGTCGAGTCCCTTGCCTTGACAACATGTGATTGACCTGTGAGCTCTCGTATTCGTGATTCAGGAATTGGCGGTGGTCGTTGTAGGAAGTCTCTTGACTGCAGAGTGGGTTCTACTCGTCCAAAGAGGTTCATCCTGACTATGCTTGTTCCTGTAAGGGATATTCCTCCTCTTCTCGATAAAATTCTTTAGATTTGTTATTGCATCGTATTGTGGTCAAGCCTTGAGTTTATCCTAATTTCCTGGTGTTGTTCGGTGTAATGGTGGTCAGTGCTTCCGTGTTGATGAAAGGGTTGAATTACACAAAAGAGTGACTGTGGTGAGTTCGTAAAAAGAGTGGCAGAGACAAGATCCGTCTCAAAAACGAGAACGCAGCAGCAGCAAAGATCGCAAGGAATATCAACAGCAAACAGTCAAGGGACGTCGGAGGATTCAAATGAGAAATGTAACAAGCCTCATTACAGCAACTGTAAACTCATGTCGAGTTCTGGGCATGCGACATGGGCATTCTACCACGCCCGGACCAGTCAAAGGCGAAATTTAGGAGAAGGTGGATAGCAACGGTTATTGCTAGACTTCGCGCTAGGATAGTTGGAGAAGTGCTTAGCGGTCAACTCACGAATTATCACTGGTGAGCGGTAAGATTTGACGGAGTAGCGAATTGCTCTATCATCTCCAGTGATATTGAATCCACCGGAAATCCATTCAGCGTGTTCTTCACAAGTCAATAGGGGACTGGTCGAACAATAGTGTAAGCTCGCCAGTCAATCCTCAATCGATAATCAAGAAATCGGATTTCACGATTCATACTGAGAAAGTTGTTACAGAATGGTGTTCTTGCATTGTTATGAGAACATCACGGCTTCAAAGTGACACTGCCACATGTGGCGGGGTTCATCTTTGCAAGCACGTGAGAAGAGATGGCTTGTCAACATCAATCTCCGTGACGCGAGGCATGGTGGCACCGGCATTGTTGACCCTGAGCTTAGTACACTCCACGAAAGAAAATGTGGCACGCAATTGTCCTTCTTTGAGGTCGGGAACGTGCCATACCTTAAGCTTGTATCACTCTATTATGCGCTTCATGGCTAACCGACACACTACCTACTTGGACCAGTTTCGGGTTCAGTATTGGAAATCCTATCTCTCTTATCAACGTTGATGGAGGCGCTTGGAAGAGATCAGGAGCAAGCTTGGTGTGTTTTCGTCATCGGTGAATGTTCTAGTCATGTCATTTCAACATCCTCGTTCTTGCCCTGCTGATGGTCAATGTCGTCCGCTTCTATATCTAGGTCTCCCCTATCATCTGGTTCCTCCTTATCATCGTCATCGGTGTCGTCCCATTCGTCTTCCCCACTCATCAAGTGCAAGGTTGAGTTGAGCTGTTGTGTTAACTCTTCGGCATGTTGGCGTAGCGGCTCATCCTCGTACTGTTGCACCTTGAAAAGCTTCAAACAGTTTCCTAACCAAGACCGTGCTTGTGCGGCATGATCGGGCTTGCCCTCTTCAGTAGAGACACCCTTTTGGCTCAGCAACAAATGACACCAGCCTCCCAGGTACAGACACTCGACACTCTGGTCGACTTCTTTTATTAGTCCCTCCAACACGCTCATAGCATCCTCTTCCTGCTCAACCTCCATCAAGAGCCGGGCCAGACTGACACGTGTAGCGAAATCCGGTCGCCTGGGGTCTTCCGTATCTATCGGGATATCCTTCCATATGTTAAGACTTTGCGCCAATATCTTCTTTGCTTCGTCCACTCTCTCTTGGCTTATTCTCATACTTGCAAGAGTCTGCAGTACACCTGCACTCAATGCGTCAGGACATATTGCCACTGCCTCGATGACGAGCCGCTCGCAATGTTGTTCGCAATCAGGCTCGAAGCTCAAATCAGTCATATACAACTCAGCCATGCCGCAGAGCGCTTCAGCAACCTTCTGTCGTCTGGCATCCACAATCTCTCTTGTGTGATCCATGGCTGTGTTGTCTTCATCATCGAGCACTTCGATCTCGTTCCTCATCACCTCGATTGCTTTGTCAAAGTATTCAATGCTTTTGCGGCCGCCTTCCTCACATAGTTGGGCCAGCTGTAGCCATGGCTCGGCGGAAATGAGTTGTCCATCAGGATCGATTTTCGTGGCTAATTCATATTGCGCTCTGGCCTTATTAACATCACCCAATGCAAGACAAATATCACCTCCAAGTATTAATGTGGTAGGAAACGTAGGCTTTTCTTGAGCAGCAAGTTGTAGCAACGTATCTACTGTCTGGTAATCACCCTTGCTCGCCTCGAGTCTCCTCAGCGCTTCTTGCACGAATGGTAGTGCAAGTTCGGGCTGGGAGGATTCGAGTAGTTCGGAGGCCTCAGAGACGAGGTCATCAGTCGACTTTTGTGATTTCGACGTCGATATTGCGCCTTTCACTAGTGGTGTGTTCGTGCTGCGAAGAATGTCTTTGCTATTGCTCCGTGATTTGGTTTTCGTCTTGGCCATTATGGAAGCGATGTGCCTTCACAGTGTTTGTTCAACGAAGTGACGAATGTATGGTAAATGTCGCTGTAAGTTGGGCATAACAAATTTTGGAGATATTTGCGATGATGATTTCGCTGTGATTCGGAGTGTCGGGCTAAAGAACTCCGGTAAAGACCTTTGCCCGCCGCATCAGTACGCTGCATCATCCAGGTTTGGCTGTACACAAATTTGAGCCACGATAATCCACCAAGGACAACATATGTCGCACCAACATAATTAGACACATATCTATGTACAATTTGCAAGGGTATCCAACAGCAATATCCAACCTTCAACCACAACTTTTCCTCAAAGTGTTCCAGTATCACCATCTCTCCTCAAACTCATAATCCACAACCACCAGAGTTCAACCATCCGGCCCGCCAAACATGGGTCTTGATGAACAACGCGAAGAACGCGAAGTCCTGGAATCTATCTTTCCCACCGAAATAACCGATACCTCAGACACAGCTTATCGCATATCCATAACCCTCGACCTCCCCACCCACGCCGCCCTCGAAGATGAAGAACCACCCATCATCCTCCTCAACATCTCCTACCCAGAATCCTACCCAGACGTCGCACCACACCTCGACATCACTGCGCCGCCCAATGCAAGCAAACACGCGCTGCTCGATGTATCAGTGGACAAAGTGCAGTTGCTTGATGCGCTGCGGGAGACAATAGAAGAGAGCTTGGGCATGGCGATGGTGTTCACGTTGGTGAGTACATTGAAGGATGCGGCGGAGCTGTTGATGGCCGATCGCGTGCGGCAGGAGCAGGAGATTGTGGCGGTGGCGGCGAGGCAGAAAGAGGAGGAAGAGAATCGCCGGTTTCACGGTGAAAGGGTAACGAGGGAGAAGTTTTTGGCGTGGAGGGATAGGTTCTTCAAGGAGGCGGAGGAGAAGGAGAGGATGAAGAAGGAGGAGGAAGATGGGGAGATGAAGGTCAAGAGGACTAAAGTGGAGGAGAAGAGGTTGACTGGAAGGCAGTTATGGGAGAGAGGTCTGGTTGGGAAGGGTGAGGACGTTATTGATGAGGAGGATGGGCTTGTGGATGGGACGGAGAAGTTAAAGGTGGAAGTGTGAGAGGATGTTTTCATGGTTTGATAATGCTTCATCCATTGTCGTTCCTTGGAGATTGTGCATCTGCCGAGATGAATCCCTGGAAATACCTTCTACGAAACTGGTTCAAGTCATCCGCTTTCGTGCCGGTCACAGCCTTCAAACTCGAGTCCGATACATCACTGAAATCGTCTGGTAAATCACCGACAACTCGCTGATACACAAGCAATCTTCGACTCCATTTATTGAAGCTTTGCACACACACGTGTTTCAATTCTAGCATGGCATGTTGAGGGATAGGAAATTCCTCTTCCATTGCTTCGTTCGCGCAAGGCATCCAGAACGCCAGTCTTCCACCATCCACCAGGGTTCGGGCCGCAAACTCCAAGATGTCGTCCAACATACGGTTGAAAGAGTATGGCCGCTTTGGCGCGACAAAGTCGGGTAGAGTGTGGGAAGGGATACCATCGACAAAGTAGGGTCCATCGTGGACAGTGCGGCGAGTCGCAATGCTAGACTCATTCTCAACACCCAAATCGGAAGGTGGTGTATCAGCGTCTTGAATGCGTCTCCCAAGTACTTTCAAGCCTTCTCTAATACCATATGGTGGATCACAAATAATTCCATCGAGCCATCTCGAGCTCTTCAAACCTGACACCTTGCCCGGCCATCGGAAAGGAGAGTTCGTCAGATCAGATGTCAAACAGTCTCCAAATCTATCCTGCAATCCATATCTTACGAAATTCTTGCCAACACCCTTATCCAACCCCTTCCCTTTGCCTCGGAAACTACGACCATCTATATCAGAGCCGAGCGTCACCGCACCAAGTTCGGCCGCAGCGACCATGAACCCACCAGTACCAACGAACGGATCCAAAAATAGCTTGCCATGTCCTGCAAGCGCGAGGTTCGCCGTCACCAAAGCCAACTCTGCGTCCATGGACGTTGTGGAAATGTAAGGGCGTTTCTTGAGATCATGTTTATCAATTAGATCTCTCTTCGTGCCGCCAATATACCTCCCAAAGAAAAGACGCTTTGGCTTTCGTGGTTCTGGTACCTCTATTGTCCCCACAATACTGTCATCTTGATCTGCCTTGTCAGCTCTTGGTATCGTCGATCCGCAACCCTGGTTCAAGGTCGAATGTTCTTCCGGAGTAAGCAATTCCCATTCTTCCGAGACAACGAACTCTTGGTTCGGTTTTTTCATCACGATCTTTCCATTAAACGGCAGGTACGAAAACGACTCGATAATGCTTCGTTGCTCACTTGTCGAGCGTTTGCCAAAAAACGCATCAATCGAGAACTTGAAGGAAACCTCCTGATATGCCATCCATGTTTCTAGTGGCAATGCTTTTATCTGTGAGTGGAGCGTGGGATAATCAGAAGCCGTGGCATAGAGTTCGTGTATTGATTTGGCGAGGATTGAGTTCGAGGCGAAAGTACGCGCGAGAGCGTGATGTTGATCTGGTGTTTTAAGAGTGGAGGAGGTCTGTGGCTGTAGTTGGACGATGCAAAATGGTGAGTTGGGTTGGTACTCGACGATCTTGAGATTGATGTTGAGGGAGGTGGCTATGGCTTCGAGTTCTGGCTGCCGGAAGGTTTCGTGTGTATGTGTCAGACGGATGAGGTAGAGCGGTGAGATTGCTGTCGTCGTGCCATTCTGACCTGTGTCGTGAGTATCTTGTTGCGTCATTGCTGGTAGCTGGCCATTGACGGGTACGGCATTGGCCCTCATCGTAATTGAGATAGAATGTGTAGGTGAAACATTCGGACGATGAATACTTAGTCAGCAACAACAGACAGAGAGTACTGAGTATTGCCAATCATAAATCTTAACGTTGTGGTCAACAGTTCAGTGATTTCACTCAGCCAACACTTCTCCCGACGAAAAATAGTCTAGCTCTGGAAATAGATTCACAAGGCTGACAAACTCAACAAGATAGTGTCAAGACAACTTCCGTGCCTAAAGCATTTTGCTTGCAATTGTCTTTCCGTCGCTTTGTAGATACATGTATTGGGCTGCTGTCTCATTAAGTAGCCCTTCGTAAACTCGGATGCATTAAATCACGGTCAATACACAATCGTGCACGTTTCATCCCATTATCGCTCAACTTGTTCCATCTGGAGTTATTAGTTTTGAATAAAATTTCCGGTCTTGGCATTCTTGATATCCTCAAGTGCTTCTGTCTTTTTAGCGGTTTTGGTACTATTGTAGTTTGATAACTCTTCTCTTATCATATAGTTCTCATCGTAGTACAGATTCAAGGGTAATAAGCACGTCAGCGTATAACTGGTAAGTACGAATTCTGATGATGAGTTCAGCGAAGAATGATTATTACTATTTGATATTGTTACGCCCAATGCCGGTGAATTCCAAAAAAGCTGCTAATCTGAACCCCCCATAAGAGCCAGAATCCCAAGAGATGGCATCAGCTAGGCCAATGGACCTAATATAAATTACAAACGTTGTCGTGCTTCCACGTCATTGAGACCAGTACTAATATGTTCCCTGACGCCCACTTGAAGTAACCAGGTCATGTCGAGTCACATACTCTGGTCCTCTACCATTCGTTGAAAAGCCATTCTCTGGCTGTGCAGCTCGTTGAACTCCGGGCACATCTTCTGAATCTTCAATGCCCGCACTCAACACGTTTCTGTCTTTGTCGCCAGCTGACTCAAGATCCCGTTCTCTCGCTACGTTGGCGGCGGCCCAACCCTCATCGCCCACATATCCATCTCTACCAACACCAACCCAGAAGGCACGGCCACGAGACCGCGAACCCCAGGACCACCCATTTCCGCTTCGAACTGGCATGTGGTAGAATCTGAATGAGGACCATGCTGTGATTGTGCCGATTATTGCGCCAGACAGTATATCTATACCGTGGTGGTGGAAATCGAACCATCGAGACACACAGATGAATAGTGCTGTCCCAATCGGCAGGAACACAGCCAGCAACAGGAGATAGATTGGGGGGGCAGCTGTTGAATTGCGTGGTGGAAGAGAGGAACGTGCACTATCCTTGCCCATTACTCGTCGAAGTGAATCGTCAAAGTCGTAGGTGTTCAGCGCATCGGGTTTCTGACCGCTCGAAGTCACCAGTGGTATGTATACCGCAAACTTGGCGCACAGAAACAGCGAAAGGTACAACAGTCCGGCAAAACTGAACGAGGAATGTCCTGACGGCCAACTCGCGAAAGCATCCCGCAAAACATGCGGATCTGTTTCCTGACAGATACTGGTGGAAACGATGATTGGTGTAGCGCCCGAGGTAGTGAAACCAATACCCAATCCTCCAACTCTGTTGAGGGCTATACTATTGGCGCTCACATCTGGTCGGCAAACCGTAATGGCGTGAGGTCGTGGTTTGCCTGCTAGGTCTTTCAATCCTTCTGTGATCATGAATGCTGACGCCAGACTGAGCCCGAGCCCCAACCATGCCGTGTTCCATTCCCACAGTTTACGTCGCCAGATAAGCGCCTTCGGAGTGGATTTGTGCGCGGTAGGGCCCGGAATGAAGATGAAAGAAACGATGAGAGTTATGAGGCCAGGGGCGACAAGGGCGACACAAACGAGTGTGGTCAATGTGACGGTATCGGAGTGGTAGGGGAACGAGATGGATGGATCTTGAAGTGAGAATGGTCGTTTAGTGGTGTGCTTGAGTTGGTTGAAGCCACCTCCTACGCCGGCTATACCGCTGGAGAGTGTTAGCAACAGCAATGGTTGTTGCATGCTGTACATACATTATAAGTATCCAGTCGATCAAGTATGAAAGAATGATACGTTTCGACACGTGCACTGCACCCTTCGCAAGCGCCTTCGTTGAAGATGATGGTGTTGCCATATTAAGTAATTGTGCACAAGACCAGTAGAGAGCGACGATTAGAGGCGGTTACTGCTTCAGCATTGACATGAACACACCCTTAACACACTCAGCGAGAGGTGTGTTAGGCTGAAGGGTGATAGAAAGTTTATCAGAAGACTGTTCTTCACTCCTCAATAGGAAGGTCTTTTCCTTTTGCGTCACATAATTTCTTTGTTGACGATGCAGCAGTCAGACCTAACGGATGACATACTTCGAAACTGTGGCGGCGCCAATCAGATGCTTTGAGTGTTGGCTTCTATTTGTTAGAGTTCTTCCAAGCCCTTGGCTGCAGCAATATCGATCCAACCAATGTAGACTGATCT
This sequence comes from Neophaeococcomyces aloes, assembly GCA_022813445.1. Classification (NCBI taxonomy): domain Eukaryota; kingdom Fungi; phylum Ascomycota; class Eurotiomycetes; order Chaetothyriales; genus Neophaeococcomyces; species Neophaeococcomyces aloes. Next base: position 86,256 of record JAKLMK010000073.1, on the reverse strand, counting down.
GACGCTCCGCCACTCAGCCTCATGCTAAAACAGGATAGAAAATGGATCCCGGCACATCCCGGTATTTCCTACCATCTGCTCGGGGGTACACGAGCACGAAATTATCTTCTCTTTGATTTATGCACATTGAAAAGCTGACTGACAGTCACAGCTAAGAGTGTAAGGTAACTTCTCTGCCTCGTTGGTCTAAAAATTCTGTACCCAAATATCTTTTGCTGTATCGTAGGACGAGTATACGACCTTTCAGGTAACGGTGACAGCTATTGTACGAGTGAATTTCGGTTAAGAGTTCCGCTGCTTGGCAGAGGATACTTGGACATTCGACACCCTTGTCTTTCGGAAGTGTAATCCAGCCGGAAGTTTATGAGTGTTCGCAGATGTGGACACTTCTTTACAAGGCATTGGAACTGTAATGCACATAAAGTACATTTCTTCGATTCAGACTTGTGAATACTTAAATAATAGCAAGGGTATAGGAACCATGCGAAACCATCGTAGCTGAACAGCAGCAGGCTTGTTAGAAGAGCAGAGGACATGAAAGAAGTAGGTATGTTCGTGGTGTTGGTACGATTATATCTTCTAGTTGTACAACAAATTGGTCGCTGGACCCAACGCTATGCCATTGAAACATAATGGTCGTAAAGCTTGTTGGCAATGATTGCTAATCGTTTATTTCTTTTTTCCATCAAGGTCAGTGTAGAAGTTCCAGCCAAAATTTTCAGAAGGATCGTTGAATCGAAGCTTTTTGTCGAGTGCATCGACCTTCTCGACCTCCCCAGCATCGAGTTTGAAATCACCTTCGAGGTTAGCCTTTATTCTGGCAGGTGTCTTTGACTTTCTGCAAGCGTTGTTAGCAATGGTACAGACCAAAGTATTCACCAAACTTACGGAATGACAGTGTGTCCCTTGGCCAAGCCCCAAGCCAGTGCGACCTGTGCTCCGGACTTGCCATGCTTTCTACCAATCTCAACCAACACTGGGTCATCAATCAATTTACCCATGTCCTTGCCCCCACTGTAGATCTCGTTCTGGTTGCCGAATGGACTGTAATGGGTGATGTGAATTCCCTGCTGCTTGTGCCAGTCGGCGAAGCTCTTCTGTACAAGGTATGGGTGCATCTCCATCTGGTGCGCCGCAGGCTTGATGTTCGCCTTGCTCACTAATCGCTCCATCTCAGCTTTGCTGAAATTCGAGACGCCAATAGCCTTTGCCTTGCCCTTCTCTTGCAACTTCTCCATGGCGTGCCATGTCTCAACGTAGTCTGTGTCTCCTGTTTTGGTCTTATCACCTTCCTTTGGGAAGAGCGAGTCCGATCGCGCAAATGGAGAGGGCCAGTGCATGAGGTACAGATCAACGTAGTCGGTGTTCAAAGCCTTCAGGGAGACATCAAGTTGCTTTTCCACATCCTCAGGATGATGCGCATTGTTCCATAGCTTTGTGGTGATGAATAGTTCTTCCCGTGGAACACCAGCTTTCTTCACTCCAGCAGCGACACCAGGTTCTGTGCCGTACACTCGGGCGGTGTCAATATGTCGGTAGCCAGCTTTGATAGCTTCATATACTGCATCCTCTTGAGCCTCTTTATCCTGCCACGTGCCAAAGCCAATGCCTGGAATTTTGGCGCCAGTACTGAGTGTAAAGGTTGTTCCTGAATATGATGACATGGTTCTTGATTGTTGTGGTATATGTCTTGTGACTTGAGATAATCTAGATGATGCTTGCATTGAGGCACGGGAGAACATTCTTTATTATATGTACGAGAATGACAGCAATGGAAAGAGTAAGAACAGTATGATGCAACCGTGAAGAATTTTTTTGGATGATAAACGCGATTGAGGACCAGGAGAAAGAGTTCACCTCTCCAACGATCTGCTGTATCGGTAGTTAGCAATATTGGTTTTGGAGATGAAGCTCCCAATGTCCTTGGATGAAACACATTGGATGTGTAAACAGATCCAGATTCATGACGTTGATGATGGGGATTGGTGCTGGTTGGAGAATTCGGTGTTCAAAGTTCAAGCTGGTGGAAATTTTAGCCTCGGTGCTACTTGCATGTTTTCAACTGATTGTGATGTCAGTCTTTGTTTACAGTGCTCGAGTAGAGACAAGACCACAAAATGGAGGGCAGCCTTGAATCGTCTGTATACATAAATCCAGATAGTCAACGCTCTTCCATGAACATCGCTGGCCTGGTTGGGTGTTATCGGCCGGACCTAACAAGGGACCTGAATAACCAGCTCTCTAGAACCACTTTCGCTTCACTTCTGGAGTGAGTGATTCTATTCATTTATAAACAGGAACATAAGGGACAAATTGAGGATAAGCACAATTCATGGAACGGATACATGGGAACATTTGTTTCTATTGCCCGCTGCTATGAAGGTGCTAGCAACACTATGTAAACGGGTTGAAAGACAAGCGACGACGATGTAGAAAGCGAGTATAAGGCGGATTGGTGTGGGTGAGCTTTTGATAAGGCAACGACAAGGCTGAGTGAGGCACGGACTTGCAACGTTTCCAAGTCGTCAGCACTGAAAATTTCACGTGGTTGAAGTCAATACTGTTATTGGATAACGAGGCCCAAGTTTCAATTCGCCAACCATTTTCTGCAAGAGCAGACTGATCTGCAAGCCTGCAACCTCGAGTGATAGATTGAAGCGAAGCAAAGGGTATTGAGTGTCATCTCCTCAACGTCAAGATACCATGATTTTATTCAGTGTCGTGGGGTGGTGTTGCAAGACATGATTTTTGATGGACTTTTTTTCTGTCTAGTAGTGAATCACATGCACTTATGATAAAATCAAACAGCAGGAGCAGTGACAGGGAACTGTACCTGAAGATCGCTACCATTTTTTTTTACTGTACTTATCCCCAGATTTGTGGAATTAGCGCGACAGAAACCCCGACTAGGCTCCTGCAACCAATCTTCCAAGCTCAGTGACGCAGCCATTTTATGAAGAACGAAAACACGAGCAGGCATCGCCCTTTGTCAACACTTCTGAGGAATTGTTGCCCATCACAACTACCACAAAATTCTTTCCGCATAGTTGTCATGCCCTACCGGTAACAGTCAATGTGCAGCATGGTCTGGCTCTTATACAGCCTCCTGCTCCTCTCAGCATTGACCACAGCTGCACCCAGTGACCGAAGCCAATATGTTCTTGGTCCTGCTAATGAAAGCACTGCAAGGACATCGAGAAAGCTCCAAGGAAAATTCCTTCACATCACCGACATCCACCCCGATCCATTCTACAGAGAAGGAAGCGATCCTGCAGGAGAACACCCGTGTCACCGAGGAGAAGGCAATGCAGGCTACTTTGGAGCAGAAAAGACACAATGCGACACTCCATTCACCTTAATCAACGCGACCTTTGATTGGATAAAAGAGAACGTCAGAGATGATATCGACTTTGTCGTCTGGACCGGAGACTCTGCCCGTCACGACAATGACCGGAAATACCCAAGGACGGTCCAGCAGGTGGAACAATTGAACGAGTTCGTGGTTCAGAAATTCCTAGAAGTGTTCGGCAAGAGCGGTCATGATGGCGACCATAACTCTAGGAATGACCTCTTGATACCTATAGTGCCTACTTTTGGTAACAACGACATCTTACCTCACAACATTTTTCCACCTGGTCCCAATAAGTGGACCAAGAAATTTCTTACAATATGGAGAAATTTCGTGCCTGAGGAGCAGAGGCATTCATTTGCAAGAGGTGGTTGGTTTTTCACAGAGGTCATCCCTAACAAATTGGCAGTCTTCAGTTTAAACACTTTATACTTTTTCGACTCGAACTCTGCCGTTGACGGTTGCAGCGATCCATCTGAACCTGGCTATGAACATTTTGAGTGGCTTCGCATACAGCTGGAACTTCTAAGAAAAAGGAACATGAAGGCTATACTGACAGGACATGTACCACCTGCAAGAACAGAAGGCAAATCGAGTTGGGATGAAACATGCTATCAGAAGTATACTCTCTGGCTGAGACAATATAGAGATGTGATTGTTGGAAATCTGTACGGCCATATGAACATTGACCATTTCATGCTACAAGACACCCGAGAGCTGAGGTTCCCCTTTCCGATTGATGGCATCGACAGGACCGAAATTTTAGATGATTTCTTGGATGTCAACGATGACTTCCACATCTCCACGAAATCGGACTACCTATGCGATCTACGAGCTACCTGGAGCAACCTCCCAGCGCCACCACAGGGACTATCGTATATGAGTAGCAACAACGGTACTATGAAGACACAGAAGAAGAAACAAAAACTCAAAAAATTCTTGAAAGGAATAGGTGGTCCATTTGCAGAACGCTTCAGTTTAAGTCTGGTCTCTCCGAGCGTGGTGCCCAACTTTTATCCATCCTTACGGATCATTGAATACAACATTACTGGCCTTGATCATGCTCATCCAGCTTCCCTGCTCACAACATCAACAGACGCCGAGTCCAATAGCGAAGATCTCCCACATACGTCTCCAGAGTCTTGGCTCCACATCGACGAGTTCGAGGAAGACCTCAATTCAAGTACTGACCCCGCAATCGAGAAAGCCAAGAAGAAGAAGCATAAACACAAGAAACCAAAGTCGAAACCGAATTTTCCTGTTCCCAAACCACCATCAAGATCTGCACCACCTGGACCGGCTTACTCATCTCAGACATTTACATTTCTTTCTTGGACACAGCTATATGCCAACCTGACCGAAATCAACGCTGCTGTACAAACAGAAATCAGCCATCAGCAGTCTCTTGCTGAGAGCGACATCCGAGGTGAACTACATAAAGGACGACTGAGACAGCACTTCAAATACGAAGTCGAGTACACCACCGGTGAGGAGCCTTACAAGATGAATGACTTGACTGTACGTTCATGGGTGGACTTGGCAGAGAAGATTGGACGGACAAAATTCGACCCTCGTCGCGATTTCGACAGTCTTGCTGACAGTAGACAAACAATCGAAACCAGCGAGACCGACGATGAAAGCGACCAGTGCAGTGATGAAGAAGCATATGAATGCAAATTGAAGGTTGTTGATGTGGAAGCGCAAGCATGTAGAAGAAAGAAACACGGCAAGAAGCGAAAAGGCCAAGTGCTGAAGCAAAATGAGTTATGGCATATGTTTTTGAGGCGCGCTTATGTTGGCACCAAACCTGACTCCGAGCTGGAGGATGAATATGGTTAGCAACCTCATATTCAGGACATGATGTTTTATAGCTATTTTCAACTTCTTAAATTGTTCTCATTTCCGTAATATGGCTGAGTGTAGTTTAGACCGTGAAAGCGCGTAGTAATGATGCTTCTCATTATACACTGCGGTGTCGTTGACGTCTTGCGACGGAAGAGCAACCTCAAAGTTCAGGGTGAGGCTGCCTGACATATTTGATTGTTTCCCTTCATATCATTCAGCTATCTACATATCTGCTTCCCTCACTTCTCCACAATCTCTTTCTTCTTCCGCCCACCCAACTCCATTCCACCATCTACATCAGCATCAGCACTCTGCCGCTTCTCCTTCTGCGCCGCAAAAGCCTTCATAACTGGAGTAGGAGGTTGTATCCCTGCCTCCGTTGCTTCTTCAGGACTGAGGTAGTATTGTTGGGACTGGGGCTGGTTGTCGGAGTCTTTCGGGAGGGTGGTGACATGGAGAGAGGCGGTTTGGGCGGGTGGTGGCGGGGTTGGGAGGATTGGGATTGGGATTGTACTACTGGGTTGAGTGGGTGTTGGCGTTTCGGGCCGAGATTCGATGTCGGTGTTGATGTTTGGATGAGAGCGGAATTCGTGGGGATTTATGAGGTTGATGGAGAATGTGATTAGGGTTAGGGCGTAGAGGATGCTGTGAAGAACATGGTTAGTTCGATGAGGGTTGAAAGATTGGTTGGGGATGTAAATCTTACAATGTGATACCCGCCAATGCTGCGGATAGCCCTGCTAGAATTCGAGCTACTTGGTGCGCACCGTGACAGTGGACCCGGATTGGTGTGGTTGGTAGGTCGTATCTCTTGGTCCACACACCAGATGGGTACCAGATACTGAGGTACTCATCCATATCATTATCTCTTTTGCTTATGTCGACCCCGCCAAAAGGCGAGATGTACGAGGATGAATTCCAGACCCAGCGTGGGAAATTTTGACTTGCGCCCGTCCACCCAGCCAGCAGTATTAGATTGACGAACCAGAACGTTGTAAGCAGTGATTCGAGAATGAGAACGGCGTATTTGTTATAGAGTTTCGGCTGGAACGAAAGCGCTGTCAAGTAGTAGCCGGATGTGAGGAGGGAACAAGACGCCTAGACGAAAAACATTGTTTAGAGAGGGTCGCTAAATATCGCGCGGAACCGTGCAGAGTTTGCTTTGAACAGATAGGAGGTTGGTGGCTGTAATGGAGGACTTACGGTGACGAGCGTGATGCTGAAAGCTGGATAGCCTCCCCAAATTACTGTACAGGCTGTGGTAAAGGCGAGGATGAGGATAGCAAGTAAGAGTTTGGCGCAGCCAACTGGCGCCGACCATCTTGGCATTGGAACGACTTCGGGATTGGTAGGCATTGTTTTGGTTTTGTAGTTGGCAAAGGACGGTTGTTCACACGCAAGCTTGAGTGATTGTCGAAAACACAGTTTTGAAATGACGAGCAGGAGGATAAGTATATTGTGCTCGCCATTGCACGACAACTTGAACTTAGACGAAGCCGGTCGGATGATTCTCGATATCGAGGTTTCTTTGTGCATTGTTCGCGGAGGTGAATGAATTGGTTGCGTAAATTGCGGAAAGAACGACCGTGCGTTGCAACACCTCCTTCAGCCTTACTTCTTCGAGTGCTACTACCTCCCTCGACCCGGTAACAATCGTCATCGCAGTGGAAGCCAGTGTTTAGATAGAGGTATTCGGCGCCGCATAATGGAAGACGCGCCATTTGGGCGGTTTGTGACGAAGAACATGGATGAAAGATTAACAGACGTCTGGTCGCCATGTCTACCTTAGGGGTGGTCTGTGCAACACTCTCCATACCTGAATCGAGTTGCCATCTGAAGCCGGCTAGTTGATACCCTGCTCCATCAGAAACCTCAATACAGCTATGCGTAATACGCGCCGAATCAAAGGCTCAATTTTGTGATTGAGGTAAATGTGGGGTTCCTTCAGTTGCAAATACTGCTGGTAGGCATGTCATGTTAACAGCTAGCCTTGTCTGCCTGTGAAATTGTAGCTTCGCCTCGGCAGCGAACCCGGCGGCAAAACCATATTCTCTTGTTCAGCTTGCGGTGACCATGAAGTTGCCCGCAAGAGATTTGAACGATGCATAGCCGGATTTGAGTACGCAGCAGGATTGTCATCTGGTGGTGTAGGGTAAGGCATGTATTCAAAGGAATAGCTTTGACTATGTGGTAAGTCTACCTGTGGTGAATGCTGCATTTGCTGGGAGCCAGCCATGTTCGTGAAGAAGGCTGGCGGTGGAGGAGAAGTGGTCGTTGTAGGTGTCGATATTTGACCGATGCTGTACTCTTGTTGCCGTGCTCTGAGCCGTCCAAGGAGAACGGCAGATTCCTGGTTGAAGGTCTCCTGTAGTACACCAATACCCCAACGTCGCTTCGGCCATTCCAGGATTTGAGTTGTGTTATTTAAGAAAGTGATAGCTCTATTGCAGTTGTCTAGCGGCGAAGGATTTGGTGTTGTTGGAGAAAGAGGTGCAGAAGAACCTGTTAGCAGCAACTCGAAGTTCGGCCACATGACATTCTGAAATTGCCGAGACACGAAACGAGCACGACAGAACTCGGTATAAGACAAATAAGCCTGTAGCTCGACGTGTTGAACCATCATTCGTAGCTGTTCCGAAAATTGTACAGCGGTATGGAAGAACATGATCTTGTTGATATCTGGAATAATGCCGTTCGGAATGACATGATTGGGTGACAAAACCAGGGCTTGAGAGTAAAGCGATTCTAGGTAAAAGGCTTGCAAGTGGTTATCTGAGAAAGAGGCCGGTAGAGTTCCCTGCCACGCTTGAATGTCGTCAAGTGTCGAGGAAACATATTCGCATGCCACTGCTTGTGTCCATGGTTGTCGTGCTGACCATCGAGTTTTCTGGTAGAAGGCTGATTGAACTCTTCTGATATCGAAAAGAAATAACGATGGCCGAATTGACCTCAGGAACAACTGAGAAGGTGACTTCGATTCTTGGTCTGTTGCAAGTGTCGGTAGCAAGACATTGGGTGCCGAATCATCTGTAAAGGAGAATGCTAATCCAAGTGACATGCTGACAACTCGATCAAGTGCAAATGTACAGTAGAAGATTCGCCTTCTTAGATCGAGCGCATGTTTCGACATTTTCGTTTCGGGTGTTGGCTCACAGTGCAATCCGAGATCGACTACCAGACGTGCGGCCATGCCTATGAGATACCAACTATCAAAATGTTCTGGATCCACAAGAGCATACTCAACCAGCAATAACAACGCTTGAACTCCCACAATAGATCCTGGATATATAACATGTTCAACTAGCTTCATTGCAGCACTGATATGTTCGATGGAGGCTTTATAATCTCTATCACCCCTCATCTGGCATAGTGAAGCTGAAGAGATGGCTAAAACCATGCGCACGGACCAAAGATCATAAGCCGACACGATACTTTGAGCCGAAGCCGTGGCATAGACCTTTGACAACGAACTCATGAAATCGGTTTCTGAAAAGAACGGCAGCATAACGTAGATTTTTGCAAAGTAGTGGTTGATCAAGTGAGAGATACTCTGCCGTGAAGGCAAGCTGTCGTCCTGCACGTCGGGAAGTGGCTGTTTCACTGCCATAGCTTTCAACAATTTAGCGAAAGACATGGTCGACGAGAAGCCGCGAAAGTCACGAGAAGTTGCGTTGACAGTGAGGAAGCCAAAGTCGCTGACCAACTCATCGACGCTTGAGGCTTCTTTTCGTCGGTTGCTGCTGATGGGCTTTCGCTGAAGAGAAGGCCGTCGGTCAGTCAGCATCATCAGGGAGCTCCTCCTCGAGTGGAGATCACCCATCTTTGCGTCGTCGATTTTCCTTTGCAGTCTCTGAATTGCAGTCTCTAGTGCGGCCACGTAGCTCCTCTCTTTGCCTCTTGCAAATTCATCGTTCGCACTGGAACAATCTTGTGCTTTGCCTGCTCGCTCGCAAGCTGAGCATGCTGGCAATTTACCATCACATTTGATCTTCGCAGAGCGGCACCGGGCGCACGCAGCGACTGGTCGTGATACTTTCAGTGATGGATTGAGCAAGGCCTCAACACTTTCATGAGCCATTTGACTGCGCTTAGACTTTCGATGTGGTAAGCAGCATTCAGTCTGAAGTTGATTGTGTACTACTGTGCGCGAGGTTCACTCAGGCATTCTGCTTTCTCTGAGGATGTGGTCTGACAGGCCCGCCGACGACTGGCTGCTCCGGAGTGAACTCTTCGTGTCAAGTCTCCTCAGCACCGGCGAAAATATATCCTGAACAACGTATGAAAGGGTTTAACGCAGCTCAGATCGTGTCGCAAGCGAGAAAGTGGACGGCCACACACATTATGATAAACTTTGACCAAGGTACTGTACAGTATTTCCCAGAACGACGAACTCCAATTTTGGGCCACAATAGATAAAGGCTTCACAGCTTCCTAAGCGATGCCACAGATTATACGAAGCACGTTGTCGGAACAAGCCTTGATCATCATCCCTGTTATGACCTGGTGACGAATTCGTACTTTTTGTACTTACTTTAATTCAATCCAACTCTGTTGTACTGTTGTTCACGATCTCCAATAATGAACTTCATAATCCTGGTTTGCGGCGGTTATGTACAGAGCTAATCGCATCAACCTGTGATCAAATACCTCTCTATTGAGAACGTATCCGCCGTGTGTGCCGCATATTTCGTGCTCGTTTCCCTACGTATCGCAGCTCTTCAGCTGGATCAAGTTCAATCAAATTGCCGCGTTATTTTGCAAAAGCATGGATTGGATGCACATACATCGAGACAAATTCAGAGAACCTACCTATCCATATAAAGTGTCTGCCGTGTGGATCATGCCAAAACAATGACTTCCACAGTAGGCGCAAAGCAGGGATTACACGAGCCAAAGGACAAAGTCCACCACACAGTAACAGCGTGCGTACGATGCAGACAGGCAAGTTTCAAGTCGATTTTGCTCGACTAGCACTGACCACTACCAGCGCAAGACACGATGCGATGCCACCCTTCCCCGTTGCGAACCTTGCGAGCGAAGTAACTCTCATTGTGAGTACTTCGATTCGGTAAAGAACAGAGTCATCTCAAGAAACTATATCACCTCCCTGCAGGAGTCTGTCAGACGCCTCCAAGCCGAGCTCAAGACGCTCGAACAAGATGAGGATTATGAGCCAGACCACGAGTCGATGGCTAGAGCTCCTGCTCTGGTCAAATTCAACCAGAGCGATGATTCGAGGTTTCTAGGACCATCAAGTGGGACAGCTATTACACGCTTCGTCATGGATTTTGCAAAACGGAATGCCGACCGAAAGACCATCCGTGATATCGTGCCTGATCACACGGCAGAGGAAGTTAAGCAGACGTTTGATATTGAGAGTGCGAAACCTACGTCTAAGGTCTACCCGCTCATCAGCTCGGTGGCAGCACCTGCGCTGCCAAATCGCGGTCTTATGGATCAACTACTAGACATCTATATGGTTAAGGCCCAATACATGCTACCGCTTCTACACGAGCCCACCTTTCGGCAAGATGTTGACTCGGTATACTCTGGATCCACTGATCCGACACTTAACTTTCAAGTGAGAATGGTCATCGCGATCAGCATGCAGAAGCTGGATACACAGTATGCTGGGTTGGCCGACAGTTACTACCTCGCAGCACTGCCATACCTGTTCGACGCTATTCAGAAGAAGGACCTTGCTACTCTCCAATGCTTTTCGTTAATGGCACAGTACTCCCTCTTGACGCCAACACGAACCGCCGCATACTGGGTTGTCGGTCTAGCAGCCAAGCTTTGTCAAGATCTAGGGCTTTGTGATGAAGCGACAATTGATAAGCCTCCTTCCGGCATAGCCCTGAACTTCCTCGAGGTTGATATGCGTCGACGCCTCTTTTGGATCATCACTTCTATGGAGTATGGCCTCTCTCACAGTCTAGGCCGGCCAAGCGCTTTCGGGGTCAGCGTCGATAACATCAATGTCGGCTTCTTCCAGCTCTGCGATGACCGCTTCATCTCTCCTGAGGGTCTTCTTCCTGGTCACCATCCGGTCATGAAGAAGTGCATTTCTGTACACTTCCTCAAAATGCGCTTGTTACAGGCCGAGATCCGTCGTACTCTATATTTGCGAAAGCGAGACGTTCCGACCTCCGATCAGGACCCGTGGTTTGCACAAATGCTCAACAAGATTGACGTCTGGATACGAGACACACCAAAGAACGACGAGGGCAGTGGCGTGAGTCCAGCGTGGTTCGAAGGTCGCAGGAATATCATGATTGTAATGATGTACCGACCATCACCGCAGATCACGAATCCTTCTTCTGAGGCTGCTGAAAAATGTTATCGGGCGGCAGCGTTCAATATCGGACTACAAAAGAAGCAAGTGGAAAACAGATTGATCGATATTACATGGATATTCACGCAGGCGATCTTCATGGCGGTAAACACCGTCTTATGGTCAATCTCGTATCCCCAAGTCCGACAACGCCATCCAGTTGAGGAAGTACGACAATATATCGAAAATGGTTTACAAGCAATTGACATGTGTGCCGACAGGTGGCCTGGTGTTCGTTCCGCTCACCAACTCTACGCTCACCTTGTGCAGGCGTGTCTTCAATCGTACGCTTTACCGCTTGCGACATCTGCCCATCAATCGAACAACGACTCACAAAGATCAGCTGTTGGGACCAGTCCTCCAACGTCGCAGACTGCTCAAAGTCCTCTCAGTACTACAACAACTTCATTTCATGTGCCACAATCTCCACAATCATATCATTCACAGCCTTCAATCATTTCGTCAGGACAAGTGTCAAATCAAATCGCATCCGGCTATGAGCAGACCTCGCGGAGTTTCCATGAACTACCAGGGGTCTCGACAAATGTCCAACCCAAACAAGAATATAGCTATTATTCCTCCTTTTCACCACCAAATCTGCGCCAATCTCTATCCTATGATTCACCTACGTCGAACGGCATGTCTGAGTCGCACATGCCTACATCAGCACCAGCGCTTCCCTCATGGGATTCCCTTGCGACAGCACCATTCGATCCAGGCTATGCTTCCTATTCCAATATGCAATTAGACCAGGCACCTTGGCTAGCATCATTTGGCCACGAGGCGACGTACATGGGCAATGGTAGCGGTGTGATGGCATATCAGATGCAATCTCTTTCAGAACAGGAGCAGTCTGACTTAATGGCGTCGTTAGAGAAGAGTCATCTGCCCGATGTGTCTGGTCTGGTCAGTGATGCAACGACTTCCTACACCGCAGGACTGCCGTGAGATGCGTATTCTGTGTATCTGGCAGATGCGATGCTTACGTGCTTCTGATTTCTGCTTCGAATGGACCAATACACCGCCTCCACTGTTGCGATGATGATAAATGGATAATCTGAGACTGACATGAACGCAAATGCATCAACCGGGCATAAACATTGCGTCGTGTTAGCTGCGAAAAACTGCAATGATGACGCTTGCCTGCAGCGAAAGTGAAGATTATCCTTGGGTGCCTATCTCACGCTCTAGGCTCATGCATGCGTGCATGCTAAACGATGGCAGGGTTGTGTGCAGAATAACTCCTGTGCTCGAAGGTTCTCTATACAGCATTCATTACACAAGTTGTTCATGTTGGCGGTCATTGTCGTTGCTGATGATGTTTTGCATGTCCCCATGATCACTGCCGCAGGATACCGACACGAATACGCCACGGAGTTTATCTTAGACATGTGAAACATCTTGCAGAGCAACAATCAACGAAACACGAAGGGTCTGGTAGTCAGCCGCAACCGGTACGCTCGAGCAGCATCAATGTCTTGGCGGCGAGGGCGCCTGTCATTGGATTCGACAGGTGTATGCCTTAAGGTGGCTTACAGTGGAAGTCGAGCAGTTCGAAGTCGCGCTAAAAGGATCGACCAACAGGACGCCTGCTTACCCCTGCTTCTGGTCCCACCAGAAATCGCTTCAGCCAATGGCTGTTCAATACAGTCTTCTATCTCACGTTTCACCTTCAGCTCGAACGCTTTACTGATAATCCAGAATTTAACACGGGCAAGAACTAACATACCTGGTACACCACTTAAAATCAGCATCAGGCTTGTGCCTAATTCGAGTTATGTCCGGAGCAGTGCATCTGCGCCCACGATTGTACTAAGCCATAATCAATGGCGCCAATGCAACGTCTGACCGTCTTTGACTGTTTCCATCAGTCATCGCCCTATGTACAACTTGATACCCCATCTATCAGCTCCGAAGAGCTGGCTCGTCCCTCTAAGCCTCAGTCCCGCTTTCATATTGACCGTAAGTCTTTCAGAAACTAGCCTAGTGGTTCCGGCGTCGTGGTGATGGCACCACTATCCACAACTACGGTACCTCTCCCATCTCTTCAGACCAATCAATGGACCTCATATGCCTTTTCTGCCGGGTACAGGCATTTGCTTACCTCCTGTGGCGGAGTTTCTGTTTTTCCTCAATGACCGTCTACGCTAAGCAAACCTCCCTGGATCGGTGCCTGAGGCGTGCTTCTACTGAGCTTCTAGAAGAGAAGTTACGATTTGCCAAAAATATATTGATGCTCGCCCCCATCACAACAAAGTACAAGCCCATGCTTCAGCTACCACTCTATACTACTCAGTGTTTGAAATTAGTCGCACTCGTTCGCCTCCTTGAGTGCTATTACCGTTTCCTGGGGACCTTTCTCACGTCATTGGCTGTTGCATCAACGCTAGAATACACTCCTAGATGAACAAACTAAACCCATATATTCACTTCCATTGCTCTGGCTGGACGGGTGGCGGCAGCACACATCATGGACTCAAACTGGTTTGCTGAATGCACCGGAATCGGTTCAAAGCTGTCCAACTATCCTTCGGAGCGGCCCGGCCTTCCAGTAGTGAGACACGGAATGAGCTTCGAGACCATTTGTGCGCACGATATTGAACAAAAAATCTTCCAACATCCTGAATCCGAGGTACACTACGGCGCCATCACTCTTTACCTACAGATGGATCTGGACACATTCCAGTCCATTTTGTTCCTGCGAGAAGCAAGCCACCACTCCAAAGAGCTTGCGAAGCTACACAATTCGTTCTTTGCTTCCCCCCCAAAGGACTTGTTCAAACTGATTCATGATCTGCGCTTGTTCAGTGAGTATTCGGCTTCTAGTACTATTCAGCGTTTCGACAGGTTCAGGGCCACAGTTCGACAAGATCAGCAAGACTCGCATCGTAAGAGTGGTCTAATCTCAAAAACCGCCCCAGAAGGTATGACTTATCAATGTCCGTCGGAGAAGTGCAAGAAAACGTTCACCAAGGCTGGTCATGCAAGAAAGCATGTTATGAATCAACACGCCGAATACCTAAAACTATACCCTGGTTGGGAGCCACAACAAGACTTGGTCAGTCGTCCAGGTTCGTTATCACCAAATTTCGACCACTACCCACAATCATTCGAGGCTGATCCGCGACGCGGGCAGCGAAGTGACAGATCCTCTTCCCAATATATGCAGTCCCACACAGATAGGACATCAACTGCGTCGTCTGAGACAGTTGATCTGAACGATATCTCACCACGATCCTACATGTTCAGCCCGTCCTCGGGCGAGGGAAATGCTCGGTCACGACGCGATAGCAAATTATCTCCCTTCCTTCCACCAACGCCGGAAATCCCTGACATGCTGTCATCATATCCATACTACTATCAGGCTGAGAGTCCATGCATGAAACGGCAGAGGTTACCAGGATCTCCGACAGAACAGTCACCGCCTAATCACGATTATGGATTCTCCTATGGCTCTGGACCACCGGTGTGCGGCAAGAATATGGTCCGGCGACATAGTTACAAAAGGCAGCATTAGAAGTCCTTCGACACGAAGATGTGATCGGTTCGCAACTTTCTGCTGTGGAGGGTGTGAGTCACATCAATTTTATTCAAGGCCACAGTCGATTTGGTGTTGAACGGTATAGGTATATCCCTGGGCGTTAAGACAGGCATTAGTCGAATGTGGACTTAAAGGATTGGGACTGGCTGGCTTTCTAAAGCCCGGCGCATATTGTGTTTTAGCGTTCTGGATTTGGTTGTGCAGGAAAATTATCATCTATTACTCTACGACCGCAGCTATTTACTTTTGTCGAGCCACAAGGCATAGTAGTCCAAACACTCACGAGATAGCAAGATGCGTTCTCATGCAGTAAGTAGGGAGTTGTGGTCAAAAGTATACAGCTCTTCACGCCAATGTCCTCATATACTAGTAGAGAAGAAAGTCCCCAGGTCGTTTCATCCGAGACTGCAGGGTGTCTACCCACATTCAGTAAGCTCGGCCGGCACGACAGTCGATTCAAAATACTTCCGACGCAGCCAGGGTGAGAGCTGGGCGATCTCGGTTGGAGCCACGATTCGCTTCTCCTCGCGCGTTGTTGACATTTCCTCAATTGCGCTCCTCTTTTCCATAATGGGAATATCTGCACGCAACAACACGGAGTACACTTCCTCAAAGACTACTTGGTACATAGTACAATCATCATTAGCCACCAACAACATTGCATCAGTCCATCTGTACCGGCAACCTCGGCACATCAATGAAGGTGATGACCTGAGTTTAGGACGCTCGAGGCCACTGATTTGAGTTACGACATCTTTGTATATAATAATTGACCGACGTGTGCGCCGAAATACAGCCTGAGATCGCAGCGCCCGAAGCAGCGTCCACAACCACCTCATCGACGTTAGCAACGAACTCCTCTTGTACAGACTCGCAAACTGTTGGTGCTCTCCCGCCATGCTACAAAGCTACTACCAAACGCCACTCCCTCCTCGATAGTCAGAACAGCATGGCATGGCAGCGAAAAATATCCGTCAATTATGAGCCGCGAATACCATCGAGAGCCGAGTCTCCCGACGTCGAGAAACATTATGCATCCGGTGACTCAGACAATGAAGATCCGGATTCTACGACGTCTTCGCGCTCAGTAACCTCACAGCATGCGCCCATGCTAGGTCGGCCTTATTCGCGCCGCGAACATGCTGCACCTCGCTTCCGATTGCGACCTTCGATCACGCGATATGCCTGTCTTGGTGTTGCTGCGATACTTCTACTTTTTATGCTGTCGTTAGTGAGATTGAGCTACTCGTCGGAAAAAAAAGTACAAGAAGCGATTATACAAGATAAGCAAAAGCCTCGGCCACCCGTGTGGGAAGATTTTCCATTCCTCAAACGCTACTATGGCGGTGTACGATCACTGGTACCAAAAAAGAACAATGTTCCTGAGTATCCTCGTGACGAAGATGAAGCGCCTACAAAGACTGGGTCTGAGACGACCACAACTCGAGTTGCCGCAGTCGACGTCCTCCTTACGAAGCGAGACACAAAAGGCGCTGTCCCTGATAGCGTCATTTTCGATCCATACCCGCAATACAAATCCGAAGAGTACATGACCGAGTACGGCGCAAAAGTTGACTGTTTCTTGGATGCAAAAAATACTGTACAAATACCACGAGTACGAGTTTATGAAGGAATACCGCAAGGGTTTCCAGATAATGTCATGGGCTCAGCAGATTTGTTGAGCATGCGAAACGATATTTGCTATGATCGATTTGGACGATTAGGACCCTATGGAATGGGATACAGCCTTAACAGAGGTGGAAGTGGTGCCTCGCTGGCAGGTGAAAGAGACGGCGCAGATCTGGTATGGACGCAATATCCCGAAGTGGATTTCAGGAAGGTCAATTGGGCCGAAGCACAGAGACGGTGTAATGCTGCAAATGCGCATAGATATGCGGAAATGCCGGAGTGGAAGACGCATAGCTTTACTTCCATGGATGTTAAGAAAAGGACAGTACCAGAGGTTGAGGGGGAGGATGGACTTGTCGAGATAAAGCCGTTTAAATCTCCAACAACGAAGCCAAGAATCGGAAAGTCGAAGCTGTCGAGGACGGCCGTCATTATACGGACATGGTGGGACTACCAATATACACCAGAAGACATTATTTACTTACGGTCGATCATATCAGAATTGAGCCTCCTGAGTGGTGGTGAATATACTGTGCATTTTCTCGTTCATGTCAAAGACGACAACGCACAAATCTGGTCTGACAACGAGGTGTATGAAAAAACACTTCGTAACTCACTACCAAAGGAGTTTCACGGCATGGCGACTCTCTGGACTGAACGGCAGATGTTCCTTATTTACGGTGGTCTCGAGGAGTCTTGGATGCGCGACCTGCCTGTCCATGGCGTATATCGTAGCACATTCATGCCAATGCAATATTTCGCTTACCAACACCCTGAGTATGAATATTTCTGGCAATGGGAGATGGATGCTCGAAACACAGGACACTGGTATCACCTTTTCGACTCGGTCACAAAATGGGCCAAGAAACAACCACGAAAATATCTCTGGGAACGAAACGCACGATTCTATATCCCTTCCGAACACGGCTCATGGGAAGACTTCCAACACATGGTCCGCATCCAAACAGACCAAGGCACCAACAGCGCAAACAACCTCTGGTCCGGTCTCCACGCCGGCGGTAAAGAACCAGGAGACAAAGTCGCGGGTGACCGACCAATCTGGGGTCCCGAACGCCCACTCAACGACGACATCACCTTCAAAGAAGACCCAATCCCACCAACCACATTCGACAAAGACAAGTATACCTGGGGTGTAGACGAGGAAGCAGACCTAATAACCTTCAACCCACTCTTCGACCCCGACGGTACATCCTGGCTCCTCGCCGACGACACAACAGGCTACAACATCACCGGCGGCCGACCCCCCCGCCGCGTAGCCATCATCACCGCCTCCCGCCTCTCCCGCAGATTACTCATTACCATGCACCGCGAACTCAGCCAAAACCGCCACACAATGTTCTCTGAAATGTGGCCCGCGTCCTGCGCGCTCCACCACGGCCTCAAAGCAGTGTACGTCCCTCACCCAGTCTACATCGACCGCGAATGGCCCACGCCCTATCTCGAAAAAACCTTCAACGGCGGCCGTAACGGCGCGTCAGGTGGTGCACGGACATCTGTTTTTGGCGACCGGGAGCATAACTTTCGAGGTACGACGTGGTATTATAATGCGGGGTTTCCGGAGGTGTTGTGGCATCGATGGTTGGGGTTGAAGATACATAATGCGGGTGGGGAGGTTGTGGAACTTGAGGGGGAGGGGAGGATGTGTTTGCCTGGGATGTTGTTGCATCCGGTTAAGAGGGTTGAGTTGGTGCAGGAGGGGAGGATGGAGGATGATGAACATGAGAATGAGAGGGAGAGGGAGAGGGAGAAGGAGAAGGAGAAGGAGAAAGAGAAAGTTGATTCATGAAGTCAAAGTCGGTGGGTAGGAAGGAGTGGTATGTTTTAGCAACCGGAGCTTGATTGTTTGTACAGTGTCAATCGTGTTATGTTGTATAAACTCCGAGGTGCAATGCATATTGTATGTAGTATGTATATCTTTAGCCAGCGAACGAAGTGCACATTAGTATATAGCGTGCGTGCGGTACACGACAGGAACCTAGATATATCATGTACAGAACAAGTACAGTATATATACTGCGCATGCAGCGCACTTCCTCTTTTTCTCGAATCTGTTCGTCTGTCCGTCCGTCTGTTTTCTGCGTAGGTAGGTAGGTATGTACAAATATTGTAAAGATGCATCTACTGTAGCATTTAAATATGTTGATGTCGAGCCTACCTATCCACAGCCTGACCATACAGTATTCTGGCATTGTTGTTCGATACTCCGTACTAACCATAGGTACATAGATATATGGAGCTCAATCGGCATGTACCAACAACATACAGTACAAGCTACATACATACATATATACATAAGTCATAACGCCAAAAACGACCAACGCGGCCTGTCTTGTATATACCGAAACGTGTGGACCTAAAATCCAGCGACGCGTCTCTTCTTCCGCCTCCCTGCACCTCCACCTCTGTTGGTGCTATGATCCTGCACACGTGCTCCGAAGACGCCACGCTCAGGCTGTGTTGCTGCTTGCATAGCCATATTACCAGCTGCGGAGGAGGAGATTTGTGTTGGATTTGAATTTGAAGGGTTTGGGTAGACAGAATGTGGGTTTGGGTCGCTGTGCTGGTGGATCTGATACTGGCTCGAATTCTGGTTCTGGTGCGGTTGTGGAGGGTATGTGGTTGGGAGATGAGGGGATGGACGATGGGCTAGAGGGAGGGGGAGGGATGCTGGGTTTTGATTCGTGATTATGCCTGTACTAGTGGTTGGCTTGATCGTTTCGGAGCGTTTCTTTGCTTTGAGTAGATTTCTGGCTTTGCGAGATTGTTTGTTGCGGGTGGAGGGGTCTGTGGTGCTTGTCGTGGTTGTGGTTGTGGATTCTAGTTCTGCGGTTGCCCAGTCGTAGGTGTTTGGGTTTATGTCTGCGGTTGTTGGGAGGTGGGATAGGAGGTTTGTTATGTGGGTTTCGACTGATTTTGTGATAGTTGGTGGGTTGGATATTGTTGTTAGGGCTGAGAGTCTTGATATCGCTTTGTCAAGCGGAGGCGGTATGGTAGAGATGGTAGAGGTGTGCTTCGTTGGTAATGTCGAGGTTTGTGGTTGGCTTGCGGAGCTTTGAGCTTTGAGTGAGAAATAGCGAGGATCTGGATGGGAATGAGTGGGTTTTATAGGATCGCTGAAGATAAGTGCGTCACTTGAGAGCATAGTCTGGCTATCATTCTGAGAGGGAAGTTGATTCTCTGAATACTGGGGAGGGTTGATGGACGGTATTCCTCTTCTGATAACATGACCTGACAAGTGAAGGTCAAGTGCGATCTCGCGAGCTAAACGTTCACGCTGAACGCGGGTTCTGTCTGAAGCGTCTGAAGGAAGAGAGGAGACGTATGTGTTGAACAGATTTTGGTATGTTCGCACGAGCGTTTCGTTTGAGGTGCCATGAATGTCAGAGATCAAAAGGTGTTCCGTGGGTGAAGAGCTTGAAGCTGACAGAGCTTGCGCTAGAGCTGCTGAATCCTGTTCGACGTCGTCGATTCTTGGTGTCTTGACAAGGAATTCCGAGATTGTAGTTGCGGTAGACATATCACTGGCGTTGTGGATATCGTGAATTGCTTCGGTAAGTCCGTGGAGACACTGAGCCAACCGCTGTTCACCGGATGATGAAATGCTGCTTTTCACGTTGGAGACGTGGTCACGAATCGTTGATATATGTTTCGACGACAAAACAGGCTTAGAGAGTTGTCCAGCCTGGTTGTTTACTATCTTCGGTGTAGCGATAGAATGTGGAATCGAAGATTCTGGAACAACGAATTCAAGAAGACTTTCCTCGTCATCTAGACCATCAACACGTCGCTCGCTCTTGAATCGCGTACCTCGTCCAGGTGGTTGTTGGATGAAAGGCCTACCATGTACGTTGGCTGAACGACTTGATTCTTGGATCGCCCATTCCGCAAGAACCGTACTAACTGTTAGATCCTCGTGGATAACGACGATTTGAAGCAAGTTTGGCAGAGGTGCATCTGCAGTGAGGCGTCGAGAAGTTACCTGGATAGAGGCGAGTAGGACGTTTTTCATCTTGCTAGTGGGCAGGTCAAGAAGCTTGAGAGTCGTTGGATCTGAAGAGACTACAGTCTGCTTGCCATTCAACTGGGTGAGCTTGAGTTTGTACAATCGAAGAACCTTCGTAGTACTCGCGTACAAAGCAACCAGAATCTGTTGACCTTGTACCACGGTAGATATCTTCAAGGATGTATTGGTTGGATTCTGGAAGTGCTGCCACGCGCAAAGCAATGCTGGCCCCTTATACCGACCTATATCTCTCCACTCCTTTTGAGCAAGATCGAACAGCAGGAGTTTCGAAGTGGTCAGCACAAAACACAGATTAATTTGAAGACCAGCCTTGATATCCAAGATGTACGAAGATGTGTTCCGTGTATCCAATCGAGCATCAATTGAGCATGTCTCATTTCCTTTCAGGTCGAATACCTTGACGCTTTGTCGATTGCAAACGAGAAGCCGGTTAATTGTGTTGCCGTTATTCGACAACCAAATTATCTTGTGCCATTCATCAAAGTACAACCGTATGTGTTCGGGTCGTCGCTTGTGAGCCCAAGAGAACACCTTCCCGGATGACCTGAGATGTGCTTGATAAAGAATCCGAGCAGTATGTGATCGACGACCCTTGATATGCCAGATGCTCCAACTACCTTGAACGTCGACGATGGCAATAGATCGTTGATTAGAAGGATGAAAGGCTACATCCGCATGAGGATGACCTCCAGTCATGGCCATGTCAATAGAGAGTAATAGATTAGGGTCTATAGTCGAGGATTCTGAGGCTGAAGATGCATTCCTTGGTAGGAGAGGCTGCAAAATACTTGTGCTTGAGGCTAGTCGAACTGCCAGAAACGTATTGCCATGTCCATCTTGATTCAAGGAAGAAAATACGACTTGGAGGATTGGTTCAGTATTGGTCCACGTGGCGATGGAGTCACTGAGAATGGACGGAATGAACAGCTTCGACATGATACCATCACCATCTTTGTAGTCAAGAGATTGTCGTCCAATGGTTGTGAGACGAAGAACGTTTGCTCCGGGTCCACTAACAAGCGCATGAATAGGAACTTTCAGATTGCCAGAATCAACACTTCCAGATCCTAACCAAACAGCATGACCCAAATCGAACAGCTGACCTGTTTGAACATCTGATTTGTCGGTGTGGTCTTCCCTGCCAGTATGGTAAACGATGGATGCTGCAGCCATAAGTTCAGGGACCCGCCTTAGGACCTTAACGGAGGATTGAGAATTTGAGATTGCCGGGTCGAGATCAGCGCGACTCGCGCCAACAACGGTCTCAACATCGCCAAGTAGCCTTAGATGTTGACGACCGGCGACACCATCAGTTCCATTTACATCCTCAGTGTTATCAATAACTTCATGGTCGTTACGGCGAAGAAAAATCCACCTTTGCTCTCGCTGATCGTAAGTGGCTGTACCAATATGACCATATGAGAGTGTGTTTGTTTCGTGTGCGTGTTGTCGGAGCCATCGATGCTCCTCGTCAGCCATGAGGCTTTAGGGATCTTATTATGCTTGCTGATAACCTTTGCGTCAGGTGCTGAGACATGTTGTCTCGTCAAATTGACGCGTGCTGAGATGGCACAAGTTCAACCTCTGACCTTGTCTGCTTGTAAGATCCGTATGATTGGTGAAGAGATGGCTTAATTCGTTTAAAAGTGAAGATTTTGATCGATGGTTAGGAAGAAAAGTATCGTGTCATTTGAAATTAGTCTGCCACGAAAGACTCAATTACGAGGTATGCTTGGCATATGGCAGATGCATCATAATTCGATTCTTTACGTACGTACTTATGTACCTAGTAAACTCCGCTACAGATGCCCATTGAAGAACGGTAAATCCTCCATGGTGCTCACCCAGGCGCTCAGGCTCGTCCCGCTGCTTTTGTTATTGGCTCAGCCTTCCACCAGCTTCACTCACCTCTTACTCACACTCGACTCACCCTCGACCTATGCTACTAATCTTTTCGCGTCGTGCTATGCGATTGAACATCCTATACTAGTGTAGTCTCCTCTCGATCTGCCGTACCGACTACTTGTTAGTAGTAAGCATATGCCTAATAGAAAGTGAACAGACTGTCAGTCTAATCTAGAAATACGTATCGTCGGGAGGACATTTTGTCGAGTCCGCATGAACAACTCGTTCTACAGGTGTCCTGCTGACTTGTAAAGCTACTTATGTTAATTACGCTATCTTTAACGTTCAGTATTAGAACCTATAGCATGTACCAATCGAGGACACTCTAAGCACGCCTCACCCCGTCTCTAATGACTTCTTTATCGATCGGCTGCCTCGCGCAATCCCCTAGAGCTACTGTAAGGCTTGAGGCTCAATGTTCTAGAGACTTTGACAACGCTTTGTCCTCCACACCTTCAGCCCCCGCTTTCTCCGTATCTTGTTCATGAATATTGATCCCAGACAAAACTGCCATTTCGTCACGGTCCCCAAATAAAGCCGCCACTTCTTCCAATGCAAGGCCCTTGGTGTCGGGGAAATAACAGAAGATACCGATTGCTGTGAAAATGCCTGGTATGATGAAGCATAGGTAGAATTTCCACCCAATAGTGCTGGCCAAAGTCAGTTTCGGTCATTGCCTGGGATATGAGAAGGACTCACGCGAAGGCGATGGGTGTAACTTGTAGCCACATAACGTTCATCAGCGCAATAGCACTGCAGCCCAAGGTCATCCCCTTTGCTCGGATGTGCGTTGGGAACAACTCTCCCACGTAGATGAATTGGCATCCATCGAGGCATATCTCGTAGAAAGGAACGTAGAGAAAGAACATTGCAACGGCTGCCTTCAAGGCCGTTTCGTTGTTGCTTCCTGCATAGTTTGCGACGAGTGCCGCTTCCAATATGAGACAAAGCATACAGCCAAGAAGACCAATACCAATAAATTTTGGTCTGGGGAACAAGTCCACGAAGACCAGCGACAAACAACCACTGCCCCATGCTAACGTTAGCCACGCAGAAGCATAAATCAGCTGTAAGTTTGTATCGAAACCAAGTCCGGCATAGATCTGCAATTGTGTTAGTCGCTTCCTCATTCGTGTAGAAACAAACCTTACTGTAGGTCCATAGTTGTTTATGACGAGGATACCAGAAAATTGAATACCAGCGGTTGTTCCTATCGCCAAAAGAGCCCGCTTTCGATAACTCGGCTTGGTAGCAATTGTCCACCATGAACTGTTCAGAGTCTTGTCGATATCCATTTGTGCCTGGATCTGCACAATTTCGATCTCTGCTTCTTCGGGAGTGTGCAATTTCAGTAGGTTCTGGCGGGCTTCCTCGTGACGACCGTTGAGCATCAACCAACGTGGGCTCTCCGGCAAAAAGGGGATGCCGCAGAGCAATAGTAGGGGAGGCAAACAATTGATTGCTTCACGTGGTTAGTGCCAGAATGACCATCTCCCTGGGGCGAGCTTACCAAATGGTCCCCGCCAAGCGTTTATGCTGTTTACGTGGTAGAAGCCATAACCTGTCCAGCTAGCAAGTGTGTAGCCAAATAGTAGACTAGCACCGTGGATGTCGACAAGGACACCACGGATTGCCGGTGGTACGACTTCTGTCATCCAAATAGGCACCGCCGCAAGCATCATCCATGTACTGCACATTATGAGCTATGTTTCTGTCAACGGGTTGGAGTTGACTTACCCTGCACCCGAGAAGAAACGCCATAGAATGAACAAGGAAACGTGGGTGGAACCGGCTAGGAGAGCTGAGGTGACGATGATGATGACGGCGGACTTCCCCATATCAGCACAGCAGAGATTCAAGGAAATGTATGTGACATACTATGGCAATTGCCATCTTTCGACCAAAAACATCCGCGACATATGAGACAGTGAACACCAAAAGCCCCGCACCAGCAAAGTATACGCCCTGCGGCTGATCAGTACATCGGCTACCTGCGTCCACCTAGGCATCGCCATACATTCATGGAAGATATCAAACCTGTCGCATTCTTCCTTGTAGCTAGATCGAAATAGGCGATGAAGGATGGCTGGGCTTCAATTGTTATCAGAGTAGAACTAAATACATGGAGGTATTACCGTACCTAGGGTAGGTCCAATGACTGCCGCTGTAAATCCTTCAGACACACTGCCAAATGACATGAGCAACACCTAGCACAAATTAGCCAAAATCTCATATAGGTAAAAGGGACAACGTTCCATAAAGATCACGTATGGACGCCATTGTCGCTTGCGAACGTGTTGGATATGTCCTGGTCCTAGGCCTTGTGTCATGTCAGGACTTTTGTAACGGTGCTGTGGGTCAAAAGCTAGGCAGTAGATGATCAAGAGAATCCTCCTCTGTGAATCTGTGAAAGACAAGAAGTTTGTGTTGAGATATCATCTATTTACCTGGGGTAGCATCAGACCTGGGGCATCAGACCTTGGGAGTAAGGGGTATGATCAATTGCCTCGGGAAGAACAAAGTACCTATGTTGTCCGAGATGCCTAGGTAGATAGTGGCTCAAATTCTCGTTTATGTTTGAACCCTAACCAGGACATCAACCTCTATTGTTTGTTCAATGGCTTCATTCCTATCAACTAATTCAGTTACAGTCCTCTTCCCCGCATAATGTCAACACGCATTAGCGGTCAGTAGCAATTGCTCTCTCTGCCTACAATTGCATGCCAGCTCAAGTACTCTGCAGTGAGCTCCTTGAGACCTTGATTGACCATCGTGTGGTTGATCTTATCCCTAATGAGCTCTTTAGTGGCGTGCAGCTTTTCGCGAGCACTAACGTGTGCTAACGTTGAACAGGGGAGAGGGCTGTACGTAGTCTAAATCGTCCGCTTCTTGCTCAAATTCATGACTTTCAAATGGCTAGGAAAGTCCAGTGGAGGGCTGTTGACTCTGCATCAAGCTTTGGATCACGATCATTGTTGGCGCAATACTGCTTTTTCGGAGGTGTTGGACTCGTTCTCCTCAAATATTTGCTCAGCCATTTGTTGGAGTCTTTGCTGGAGTTTGAATTCGATACGATTTGATCGACAGACGTGTCAAACGAGTCTAAGCCAAATGGTACAATGAGAGCGCTAACTGAAACCTAGTCGACACGTCGTCGAGTCACGTTGCGCAACAACCCAGGGTTGAGTCATGTCACGCGACTCAGTGTGGGGCTCACTCAGCCGAGGTGAGCCAAGGTACTGTGTAGCGCTGGGGGTGATCATAAGCGGCTCATCCTAGACTGAAAGCGGGCGTATCGTGCAGTTGTACTCGTCGAGGCTTGGGCTGGGTGCGACAAGTCCGGGGAGGTGAATCGCGACGTGAGAGGTCACATTGAATCTTGGCATTGCCTTGTTGTTTAGTATACTACTAAGTATAGGGATTCAACTATAAGCCGATAATCAGCTCTGTCGAAAGCGAAGTTCTGGAACTCCACCGACTTTCTGCAACCAGGCTGAGGCTGCAAAGAGAGGCATGAGCGAGTTAGTCCAAATCTTCCCATAGTTGTGCCCTCTTCACTCCGCGCACTGTGTCTGCCTCCCTTACCCATTCCTCAATTCTCTCCGCTGTGTCTCCTACCAGTTTTGCATAGGCTTCACTAACAAAGAACAAGGACGTATGTGCAACGACTTCATCCATGTTCTCCATGTATACTCTGATCCATGTTGGATCCCTGAGTCCTGTCTTTGGATCTTTGGATGGTAGCGTACAGAATTTGCGGTCTCGCTGCTTCTTGGGAGGCTTATCGGGCTTTGCAGAACTTTGCTGCTGTGCCTTCTCTTCCTCTTCTTCGAGTTGCCATGCCACTGCAGCATCATAGACTTCCTGGTTGAGTGTTTCCGACTGTTTGTCCGGTTCCTTCGCAGTATTACCTTCAAGACGCTCTTTTTCCTTTTGCATACGCTCAGCTTCCTTCTTTAGACGTGCTTGCTCCTGTTTTTCATGTTTAGAGAGGCCTGCTGCTTCTTTCTCAAGCTGTTTCTGCCGCGCTCTCGCTAGTTTGGCAACATGTTTTTCTCGTTCGCGAACTATCTTGTCGTAGTCCTTTTTGGCACGATCATAGGATTTGACAAGTCGGCTGTGTTCCTTCTGAGCCAGCTTGAGAGTTGACAGATCCACCGTGCTGTATTCTGCGGGATCAAATGGTTCGGGAGCGATTGGTGGCGCAGGTAGAGGTGGAAGCTGCAAGTCACTGCTAGGAGTTGAGGACGTTATGGATGGTGTTTTGATTGATGTAAAAGATGGCTGTAGGCTTTCGGTAGGGGATATTGGATCGCATTCAGATGCGTCTTCCACTTTCTTCCCGGACGTTTCATTCTCGCCTACTGGTGGAGGTGGCGGCTCAATCACTGGAGACGATGGCTCTGCCATTGGTTCAATATGTTGCATGTCCAATTCTCTTTCGTTTCCATCCTCCTCTTCTCCTTGGTCATATTCAGCTGGGTTAAGGTCGTCGATGTCTTTGACGACTACTTGGTCTTGAATATGCTCTTCAATCGAGATTCTGGGCGTCGAATGTGATGAAACCACTGGACTGCCCGCATTGTCGCCGGCAATAGCAAGACTGGTCATTTCTGTTTCCGCCACCAGTGTTTTGTTCTCGGCCGGAGGTGCTTGCTGTTTGATGCGACCAGTGCTAGCTGTGTAGTAGTTGACAAACCGTACCCGTGGTATGATCTTTCCACTGGCTGTACGTTTCTCTACCATTTCATCAATGTCTTCAAGTGGCCGGAAAGAGTTGTAGCGCTTTTTCAATCCGTTGTAGTCTGCTAGGCAACCACCAAACTCGAGATGTGACTTCACATAAGAGGTGGCCGCGTTCCTCAAATCCCCATAATGCTTGTTCAAAAAATAGAATGCTTGATCGATCTTGTTGCTCCGTACAGGTAAGTTCACATCATTTCCGTAGGCTGGATTGTAGTTTGGATCAGCAGGCTGAGACTGAAAAGGGTTAAATGAAAGTGGTGTAGAGCTGCTACTTTGGTCTGGGGCAGGAGATTGTGGCATTTGAGGATTAGGTTTGAACAAGCTCGCAATACCTGTAGTCACAACACCTGGGTGCATGCCGAGAAATGGCGTATCGAAAGCGATGTGGCCCAGTATTCGATGTTGGAATAGGTCTTTGCTTCCTGGTCGATGTGACGGAAGAAGCGCAACCTCTGCAGCAAGGATCCCTCCCAAGCTGTGACCAAGCAATATCACATCAGTATCATCTGATTCGCGTGGTGTAAGCCAGTTGCTGAAATCATCTCGGGCATAAGAGATGTTCTTCCTTGATTGATATCTCGGATAGATCTTGGTGTGAACCACGTGCGTTTCAGACATTGTCATGGCTAGGAGGTTGTGCACGTGTGCAGGAAAGCTCTGAAAGCTGGTCTCTTTGCCCATGAAGCCATGAATGTAGATTAGAAGCAACCTCCGTCGATTCGGTCCAGCAGATTCAATAGGTCTAAGAGATTGCAAACTTGAAGTCCTCGGATCGTCCAGAGCGGTCTCGCCAGAATACGGATGGTTCCCTGCATTGTTGGCTGTATGTTGTGTTTGCGGCGTGAGATGTATGGTATTCGTTCGTGGTACTCTTGTTGTCGGCCGTTCAGTGCTTGACCAGGAGGATAGTGATGAAGCCGACGGTGACCTCGGCGGCAACGGTGGAGGATTAGGCATCTTTCCGATGCCAGATGAAATTCGATTCACATGTTTCAAGAATCGAGGAAGACGATATTCTTAACGTCTTATTCACGAAGTCCTCAAGACCAAACAACACAGCCCCATATAAAGTCGTAGCCTAATTCCTGTCACCATCACTTAAATACGCGTATTCACGTCGACGTCATCGTGCATGAATTGGATATTGTTGATGTTGATGCCTCGTTGACCTGTGGTGCGGCATCACACGAGTAAAAAGAGGCACATGACTACCTAGAGTAGATGGGTAACTTCATCAATTGATCGCAGCCTTTGCCAACCTACACCACTACCATATCGACCTAAATGTTGCCATGGCGCCCTCAATAGAGATTTCAATACCTTCCACAACCATCGCGAAATCTGCTAAACCATATACTCTCTACACAATCACCATTCGTCTCCCTCTACGAAGTTACACCCTTCAGAAGCGTTACTCCGACTTTCTGACCCTCCACAGCTCGTTGACTGAGACTGCGGGTACCGCCCCGCCTGCCTCCATTCCAGGGAAATCCTGGTTCAAATCTACTGTTTCGTCTCCCGAGCTCACCGAATCGCGGCGCGCAGGCCTAGAATCCTACCTGCAAACCCTCAATAGCATCGACGATTCCCGCTTCCGAAATACCTCAGTCTGGCGTGCTTTCCTGAACCTGCCTTCCTCCTTTGCAAGTCAGACGTCGAGTAAAGCCGGCGCATTGCACTCCAGTCTAACAGGTCCTGGTTCAGGTGTCCCAGTAACAGATCCAACAGTATGGCTCGATACACATCGTGACCTAAAAACGCATTTGCACGACGCCAGATTGAACCTCACAAATCGAGATCAAGCATCTACGACGCAGAAACAACATGAAGCATCCGCAGCAGCGAAGGCCAGTCTTGTAAAAGCAGGAACACTGCTAAAAGCACTAGACGACGGTCTAGCATACCACACAAAAGCCACAACTCCAGCATCACAACGGCTAGGCGCAGGCGAGATCAGAAGACGGAAAGACCTTCTCAGCGCAGCCAAGAAAGATCGCGACGCCCTCGAAAATCTACTTAACGTGATGGCCGCGAAAAGTAAAGTCGACAGCGCTGTTGCAAGCATCCAAGACCACACTGCTCTCCTCGCAACCAACGGCACTAACGACTCTTCATCATCCAAGCACCCAGCCCGCTCAGGCCGTGTCCTCGGCAAGGAAACAACAGAGACGCAAAGTCTCGACAACCAAGGGCTAATGCAATTGCAAAAACACAAAATGGAGGAGCAGGATCTGGATGTCGATGAGATAAGAAAGATTGTGCAACGGCAACGCGAGCTGGGGATTGCGATTAACCAGGAACTCGAGGTTCAGAATGAGATGCTGAAGATGGTTGATGAGGATGTGGACAGGGTCCAGGGGAAGATTGATATTGCTAAGAAGAGGATTGGGAAGATCTCCTAGGAGGGGAAGGGTTGGTTGTTGTGAAGTGATGGACGAGAGACTGTTGGGGACGGGGAGATGTAGGGAATTGTGAGATTGTTTCGCAAAGGAAGAGCTGGAATGGACGCTCATGACATTTGATATTGAACCGAGTAATGGTGTTTATTAGCGCGGCGTCAATGGCCATGTCAACCAATGTCTTGTAGCGAATTCAGTCTAGTATAATAAATCAAAGAAATGCAAGAACCTCTCAAGTCTCATTCATTTAAATCATATATGAACAATCAACTGAGCATCTGTCCGCATCATTTCGACATCACTTCCACTTCACCTCAGCCCTATTCGGTTCCCCGGCTCCGTGCAGTACTTCCGCCATCCGGTGTCCATCCCTCTCCACCCAATCCAGCTAAACATACCGCATACCCAAACTTATATCCACAATGAGCCTATCGAGTCCTAGTAGCGCAATGGCAGCGTGTCTGACTACGAAGAACTCGGTGGGGGGCGGGGGTTCAACCTTGCCATAGGTCCATTGCTGCAGCATGGATCCGAACACCAGTCTTGCAATCAGGAGGTTGCGAGTTCAAGTCTCGTCTGGGATAGCTTTCTTTTATTTATATTTTTTTGAAGTTGGGGATGGTGCCGGTGCGTAGAGGAAGGTGCTGAGAGGGGTCATGTGTGTAGATAGTGAAGTGAAATGACGGTGGCACTCGAGACGGACTGGAGGAGTGAATTTGCTGGCATTGAAAGCCTAATTTGATCTTTTGGTCGGCATCCTTTCTAGAATCGATGGCCTTTTGTAGGGGTGTTTCCTTCAGTTGTATATTAACGGTAGCTGATGATATGGACGGAGGACCCGCCGCTCCAATGTCGTCCATCACGCATGATTTTCAGAGGTCTTGATCTGTGTCTGGCCTAGCGTGACCGTGTGTCTGGATCTAGCGAGACTGAATCGTCGTGACATTGTGTTGTAGTTTCTTTGCAAATGCCCAAACTACAACATCCTGTCCCCAAGATAGAATCCATACCATACAGTCGTGATGCAGCCCACCATGTTTACCAAACTGCTTATACCATGCAAGATCGCGAAATTCTTGTTCAACTCTTGCATTCGCTGACTGTGCGGTGCCGGATCATAACTCTTCTTTCCATCTCTCGTCTCTTGATGTTTTCTCTCCTTCATACATTGTGTCGTCATTGGACCAACAAAAAACCAGTTGGCAGCACCTGTCAAGAATGTAATGGCCAATGGTGTTAGAACATGCAATCTATGTTCTGGTTCCAAAACGCCTGCAATCGAAGAGGCGCTCATGCCGATAGCAGTACGCTCGGCAGGAAATGTGAAAGCAAGGAGAATAGGAAGAGCAGTCTGCATGCTGAAATAGATCGGGAAGAGTGCAGATTGCAGAGTTGCAAATTGAGCACGAGGAAGAGAGCGGAAGGCCACTATTCCAGCAATGAATGATTGAAAAATCTCGCTTCCAAGGAGGGTGCCATAGCTGCATTCAAGTTAGCCACTATTTGCTGAATGGACTTAAGATCGAGCTACCTGATGATGTGGTACGGCGCTGCCGAGTAGAGAATCGAGCTTTGTGGCATTCTGATGGTGTTCGTGAGTTGTTACTACTAAGGAATGAGGTGTTGTGAAGAGGAAGAGGAGTAGATTAAGACATCAGTTTCTGATGCAAATAATGACGCCGACGACATCCCTCCACCGCACGAGCTCCTTATCAGCTAAAGTGGTTGTCTTATCGCACGTGGTTTCGTGATCTTGAGACCGCGTCTTCTGCCTGCGAACGCGCCTTGAGTTTCCTGCAGCTCGCTAGGCCTATGAGCCATCAAAGAAACATGTGAAGCTTAAGAGTTAGTGTGGTGCAGGGTCGCCGAAGTGAAGGCATCAGTCGGCTTGTTGCTTGCCTGATCAGAACCTAGGCCATTGACCACGACTACCACCTTCTGCCCACGTCGGAATATCGGTGAGGTCGGTCACGAAATCAAGCATCCAAAACCGGCTCGCAGATCTGACCACCTCCAACCTGCCGACCATAACACCAAATTCCTTGCATTTCTGTGGAGATGGGTGATAAAGAATGCAACGTATTCATTATCGATCTGGGTCGGTCTATGGGCCAGAAGAGATATAACCGAGAGCAAACTGATCTCGACTACTCACTGCAATATGTTTGGGACAAAATCACGAACTATGTCTATCTTGGTCGCAAAGGCTTGGTCACCGGGGTTATTGGCTTCCGGACGGACAAAACGAGGAACCACATGCAGGAGGAAGGAGGATATGAAAACATCACTCTCATCCAGCCAATTTATAACATAACTATGTCAGAACTACACCAGCTGCCCGAACAGCTACATCCAAACAATACAGACACTGGTGATGCACTATCTGCAGTTATCTTGGGTGTTGATATGACTATGAAGCATTGCAGAAATCTCAAATTCATCAAGCGAATATATCTTATCACGAATGGCACGGGACCACTTGATGCAGATGATATCGAGCAAACTGCTGCACAGATCAAGCAGAACGATATCCAACTTACCGTGCTAGGTGTAGATTTCGATGATCCAGAATACGGGTTTAAAGAAGAAGATAAGCAGTTTCAGAAACAGGAAAACGAGACAGCTTTGAGAAGGCTGGTCGACCTCAGTGGTGGTGTGTATGGAACTATGCAGCAAGCCATTGAAGGCCTAGCACGACCACATATCAAGACTACTCGCTCAGTACCCACCTACAAAGGGCAGCTCAAACTAGGCGATCCAAGCAACTTTGACACTGCAATCACGATTGATGTAGAACGATACTTCAAAGTTGCAGTGGCCAAACCCAAGACAGCGTCGTCCTTTGTGATCAGAGATGGTGCTCCTTCTCAATCTGCTGATGGTAATGAGCTCGCTGCTGTGAGGAACGCATATAGCTATTCCATCAAGGATGAGTCGGCTCTGACAGGTAAGAGGGACATTCCCAGAGAAGAGCTTGCCAAAGGCTACTCTTATGGCCGAACAGCAGTACATATCTCTGAATCTGAGCAAAACATAACAAAAATTGAGACACAACAGAATTACGAGATCCTCGGCTTCATTCCGGAGGGCAACGTCGAACGCTACATGTTCCTCGACAACTCGAATATGATTGTCGCACAGAAAGTCAATGACAAGGCTATCTTGGCATTGTCCTCTCTGATTCACGCTCTATTCGAGTGTGGCTCAGTAGCCGTAGCACGACTTGTGAAGAAGGACCTTGCAGATCCACAGCTCGTGGTCTTGTCACCATTAATCACCCTAGAGGTTGAATGCCTAGTCGAAAACGATCTACCATTTGCCGAAGACATGCGTCTGTACCGCTTTCCTGCCTTGGACAAAGTCGTCACTGTCTCTGGCCAGGCATTGACTTCTCACCGCAATCTTCCATCTGAGGACCTCTTATCAGCCATGTCCGACTATGTCGATTCGATGTCACTCATCAATCAAAATACGTCACCGCCAGAAGAACGCTTCGCCATCGATGATGTCTTCTCACCACTCCTACATACCATCGAAGGCGCCATCAAATACCGCGCCGTACACCCTTCAGATCCTCTGCCACCAAAATCAGAAGTCCTCCTCGAACCATCCCATCAACCAGCTGACCTCATCGAAGACGTCAAACCAGCCCTCAATCGTCTCATTGAAATCGCAGACGTAAAGAAGGTCCCACCGAAAAAGAAAGGCCGCTTTCGCGCCCGTGAAGCCGAAAAGCCACTGTCCGGTTTGGACGTCGACGCTCTCCTCAAAAAAGGTTCCCAGAACGGTTCCTCAACAACCTCTAACATCGATCCATCAAACGCCATTCCCGAATTCAAACGTGTCATGGACCAACCCGACGACGAAGAACGCGTAAAATCAGCCGTGAAGCAAATGGGCAAAATTGTCCAAGACCTCATTACGAAATCATTCGGCGACCAGAACTATGCTCAAGCACTTGAGATTTTAGGCCTAATCAGAAGCGAAATGATCGATTTCGAATGGTCGGAGTACTACAACGACGTGATCAGGGATTTGAAAGGCAAGTTGTTGCAGGAAGAGCTGGGTGGTGATCGGAGGGAGTTCTGGTATGATTTGAGAAGACATAAATTGGGGTTGATTGATGATGGGCAGGCGGAGTCGAGTAAGGTGTCGAAGGATGAGGCGCTGCAGTTTTTGATCAGCAAGCAATAGGGGGTTTAAGGTTGTATATACAACGCTGGGAAACCTTACCTGTAGATACAGAGGTGGGAATGAAGTGAAATGGAAGCAGCTGAAAAGACGTCAAATAACGACGATGTCATCTGATGTGACATGACCATTCAAAAACACAGCTGCGGTGAGGAATACAGTATGTTTCTATTTAGTACGTTGTACCTCTGGGTTGTTGGATGGCCTGAGATATGTACGTGTAATAACGATGCTTTGAAGTCTCAGCGGTCCATATCTACCTTGTATAACATACCGGATCATTAAGCCCATAATGCATGCGCAAAAGATGTGCGACATACCAAGCATAAAAACTAGCATGCCACCGACACATCACTCCACATTCGTTCAATTTGACCTAATGTACCTAAGTACTTACGTTGCCAAGATCCTTCCCGGCACAACCAGAAACACCACCTCACAGCCTTGACGTAGTCGTTGCCCCCCTCGCTCGACTTAACTTCAGCGCCTCTCTCACACCAAGATCAATCATAACATCCTCCGACCCCCCCGGCACAATCAACCCAATCACACCTCTCGAAATAGCCTCAATCCTCGCCCCCTGCCCAGTCTTCGTCAACCCCAACCCCCCCATGATCTTAACACACTCATCAGCAACATACTTCGCCACCATGCCCGCCTCAACCTTCAGCAACGCCGTCGTCCCGCCCAGCAATCTATTGCCCTCAGCTTCACTAAGGTTATCAAGTTCATACACGATCTGCTCTGTCCACGCCTGCAGCGCATCGACTTTCTTCCCGCAGATACCCAATTTATGCCGTACGACAGGCTGCGTGATGAGTGTTTGGCCAAAGACCTCGCGCTTCATGGCCCAGCTGAACGCGTCCTCGAGACATATCCGCGCCATTCGCAGGGCTTGGTACACGATCCAGATGCGCTCGTGGTTGAAATTCGACATGATGAATTTGAAGCCGCCGCCCTCGTGGCCGATCAGGTATTCGGCCGGCACCTCCACGTCTTCAAAAGTAATATACGTCGTTGCACTTAGCTTGCCAGCTCCAATTTCGATTTTTCGACAGTTGATGCCCGGTAAATGCCGGTCTATTAGCAGGAAACTTATTCCTTCTGCGCCGGGTCCGCCAGTGCGCACAGCGGTGCAGAAGTAGTCGCTGTAGATCCCGTTCGTGATCCACTTCTTCTCGCCGTTGACGATGTACCGTTTGCCGTCCGGGGTCTTTTCGGCTGTGGTGGTGATGTTGCGCACGTCTGAACCGGCGGATGGTTCGGTGATGGCGAGACAGATCCGTTTCTCACCTTGCAGGATTTGAGGCATGATTTTTGACTGGAGTTCTGGGGATGCGTATTGGCGGATTGGAGGTGCGCCGACAGTCTAGCAAATTCGGTTCGTTAGCCCAGGTTCCTTGACAGCTAGCGAGCTATTGTAGCTTGGGTGGATAAAGCAAAGTAAGGAAAGGTACGACAAGATAATCTCACCAATCCAACGAAAATACTAGAAATAGCACCCCCACGATACAACTCATCCCACAGCACAAAATCATGAAACCCATCCCACTCCTCCGGCTTAACTCCCCCAATAATCGGATACCCATACCATTCCTTCGGAATCTTACGTCCAGCAGAAATCGGCATGAGAAGACCGTCCTTGGCGCACTGGAGGTAGATTTCGCGGGGGACTTCGCCAGCGGCTTCCCATTCTTCGGTGCGGACGTTTTTTTCGACCCATTCGCGCACGGCTTTTCGTAAAATGCGGTGCGAGGATTTATAGTACGGGGAGGGGCGGTTGCCGTACCAAGGGGGCTCGGCCCAGGGAAGGGGGCTGCCGAAGTGCTCTTTGGTCGTGGTGGACATTTGGGTGTGGTGGTTTTGAGGTTGGTGAGGTGGTTGAGGGGGGGGAGATGGGTTTGGACTAGATGGTGAGCACCTGGAGGCGTGCGTGAGAGGGCGGTTTTTCAATTTTTGGTTTGATGTTGACTCGGCTGGAGTGGTGCTGAATTACCGAGGCTGCTTACGTACTATGCGGCTCGTTCCAGAGGCCCAGGGTTCAACCCCACTTCCCCAGTCATTGCGAGGTGCGGGACCCACGTTGATTACCTAGGAAACGGCAGTGTTTGGTGCCTGGTTGCCTTGTTCGACTACTGTAGTGTCCGCCCGCAATTGGGATGCAGCGCTCAGTCGCGTGTTAGATCGTGTGAAAAGGATGCACGTGCTCCTACTCTGTATCCATCCTAGCACATCTAGCCTCATAACTGAAGTCGTTATCGTCTTGTGAACATAACAGTCTTTATTCCGGCGGTTTTATCATCAGATACTCTTTATCCAATACCACTTACCATACCGTGTTCTTGCTATTCGACGCCTTGAGAGTGTCAGGGAGACGGTGGGTATCCTAGCAGGAATACGGCCACTTCAACGTCCATGGACGACCATTGCCAGGCCAGTTACTTCGTCCTTGTCTAAGCTTAGTTACATGTTAGCAGAAAGTACCAGAGTGAGCAATATTGGTCATCGCCCAGTTCTGCAAACAAACGTCGTCCTAGAATTGTCGACCACGTAGGCTTCCATACTATCCGTTTGTATGTCAATGAAGTAGCGTGCGTCATGTCGCGATTACCATCGGACGAAGATAAATGGAAGTTGTACCAGGAGATTGTCCAGGCGACCTCGATCCAGTTGTAATTGATCAGGGTCACAATACTTCACCTGAGACGGCCGCACTTTTTACAGGCGATATATCTGATCATAGGTATGGAACCTAAGCTTGCAGGACTCGATGAACCACCAAACATATCAGAAAATGGAACGAAATGGTGGTGGTGCGAGAACGTTGTCAGACCGCAGAGGGATCGCGAAAGGACCGCGTCTCCAGTCGGAACATCGTTCTTCTTCTATGGTTCTCTTATGGACCCAGAGATCTTGCAGGCTGTGCTAGAGCTGCCCAAGCAACCGAAATTCGAGGATGCATGGGTAGAAGGCTACAGATTGAGGAAGTGGGGCATATATCCAGCTGTTGTGCCGAAGAGAGGGTCCAAAGTGTATGGAAGGATGTGGACGACAGAAAACCGGGAGCACACCGAAAGACTCGTCCGGTACGAAACTGCACCATACACATGTGAAGCCTGCGACATCAAGTCGTTTGATTGCGAGGGATCGGTTCCTGGATATATATTCGCATGGTCTGATGTTGGCGGCCAGAAGGGGCTGCATGATGGTGCTTTTGACCTCAATTGGTATCAGACATATCTGAAGCCTGGACTTTTGCGATCTTGGATGGCGAGGCTGGAGACAGAGAAGAAAGCCAAGGCTTGAGCTCGAGATGGCACTCTTTCACAGTAGACGTGGGAACTTTTGCGGCCAAGATCGGTGTACTCAAAGTCGAGCTTTGTTGCCGCCGAGATAATTCTGTGCCTCTTCAACAGCGTCGTAGTCGAGAGTCCATTTGACGAAGGCCGAGCTGTGAAAACTTGCATACATATTTGGTTTGACATGGTTGAGGTCTTTCACCACGCTCTTACCGATCTGGGATTTGGGTGCGACAGGTGCTCCAACGTACATGGCCGTATTCCACTTTGCGTATTCTTTGATTTTTTCTACCCTGGGCTTGCGCAATGCTTCCCACATCCTGACGATGTCGGATATCTGGTTGGAGGCCTGGCTGCCAGCACGATTGATCAGCAACTCGAGAACACCAATATCTTCTACTATCAAAGAGTAGCCTTGTGCTGCGTTTGGTTGCATCGCATGAGCTGAATCTCCAAGTAGAACAACTCTACCGCTTGTGCTGGACCATCGATGGAGGTTAGGCATTTCTGCGAGCCGCCACCGATCACATTTGTCCACCATATTGAGAGCGGCCATCAATTCTTGACAGATGCCATTTTTTCGATACCACTCCCGTAGCCAGACTATATCACCATTCTCATCCCACAACCCTTTCTGTTCGCTGTTTGACTCGCCTTGTATACCGAAGAGTCCACCCCATAGTCGTAACGTCTCATTCCATCGTCCCACGACGAAGGTGTTTCGGCCCATCCAGACATTGATCGCAGCATTATCTGTCAGTCGCTTCGCAGTTTCTGGATCACTGGAGAGCTGCTCCGCCGATAATTTGAAACCATAACAAGTGACATCACTGACATCCGGCACGATATCGGTTCCAAATACCTGGTCTCTCGTCTTACTTCGGATGCCATCGGCAGCCAATATCACATCGGCCTTGAAGATAGTTCCGTCAGCCAATACCACCGACGGCTCCAGCACATCGTCTTTCACTGTCTGCACACTCCTTTCAAACTGGATATCAGCACCCACCTCCACAGCTTTCCGCCAGAGCAGTTCAATCAAATCAGTTCGATGTGTGCCCCAATCAGGCACGTCGCTACCATTTTTAAGCACGCTCCTCATAGCTATCTCACCACTTTCGAGATCCCGCAGCAACACATTGGGAGTAGAGTCGCTAATAGCATGCAGCTCCTCTTCGAGACCCCATGAGTGTAGGATACGACTTGCTCCCGGACGTATGTTTAGACCCGAACCCTGCGGAGAAAGGGTCTTGCGCTGCTCGAGAACGTTGACTTCATGACCCTTGCGAGCAAAGCAGAAGGCTGCTGTTAGGCCGCCGAGACCGGCACCTATGATGATGATTTTCATCGTGCTCTTGGTGTTTGGATAAAGCAATGGGTGTAGGTACTAGTTATGGTCAATTATCTATCTTCTAAGGGCTCATCAAGGAGAAGCGCTCATTGTCCAGTTGACTCCATGATTTACTGTAGTGCTTGTCGTAAGAACTTAAGTCAAGTGAGATCCGGAACGATCAAAAACAGGCTGAGCGTGAACAAAGTCGTCCACGGTACAGGATGACCTGACGGGTCCGTGATCGTACTGTGATCCTCAATGTATACGACACCACAGTGAGCAAGTAACAAATCAAGGTCGCTGATGTTTCCTTTAACTTGAGGCCTCCCACTCGTCAGGTCCACCCCAAGGTCAGCAAGAACCTACCTAGACAATAGTTAGATAGGTGCTAAAACTTGGAAGTCATTGGCGCTCAAGAAAGACCTTCTCGCAAGCGTCCGTGTTGAAACATTCAACACTCCGGAAAGTCGATGGTGTTTACCTAACAACGATAAGTCACGATAACTGCTAAACTAGGTATTTGGTAGATTTGGCCAACCGTACAGGCTCTTATCGATTGGTCGAATCAGGTATAGTGTTGAAACTGTGATGAAGGTTCTCTAAGATGACTGAACCGGCTTGAAGTGTCAGCCGTCAACGAAATAGTACTCGAGCGTTTAATTCAATGACAGCTCCGAGAACCAATGTGGATGGGACAGCATGAGGTAAGTAGTTGAACGGTTGTCTTGATAGAGGATCTTGATTAGATCTTCTAGACTGAAAAAAAAGTGTAGAAAGAAGGTACACTGGGGAGAGTCACTGGAAAACAGGAGGATGTTGTTTATCGTAATAGTCGCCAACATTTCAAGGACATTGCTAACTGATCGCTAGTCTGTCTGAGAATACACACCGCCGAATCAACGTTACGTCCATGGCCCGACCAAAGGTACAACATCAATCTCTTTCTCCTTCGTACATTGTTTGATCAACCTTCCTGGATAAACGGCTAGAAAGATGATCATGATGGTCAGCATGGGAGCTGCATCAAACAAGTAAAGAAACACTTCGTGGCTCGCAATAGTGCCTCGTTGACCCTCGGCAAATTCAACCAATCTGACTAGTGACCTCAGAGCGACAGCTCCTGCTGCAATGTATATGGCAGCGAAGTATTTTCCAATTCGCATGCCGTTGTTTGTCCTTCGGTGCACTTTGGCGGCCACGAATTGAAAGAAGAAGAGTACAGCGAATTGAAAGGCCAAGCCGCCGGCGATGGCCTTGTTTCCGATGGCCATGATTTTACTGATGCCTGTGATCTGCAAGCCGATACCGCCGATTTGGGTGATGAAGACGAGAACATCCACCATGACATAAATCTTGGCCAACCATCGAGGTCGGATCATACTGTGTTCTTCGGCGCCAATGGCCACAATGATCCGACACAAGGCCATATATACGGTTGCTGCAAGCAAGACTGGTGCGATGAAGAGGAGAAAGCTCTGCTCCGCCCATGGTCCAACACCATGTAGGTCTGAATGTGATCGAGCTCGACCATGATAAGCAAAAACCTCCACTGTTTTATGGTTAGCAATTGGATTTCTCGTTGCACAGACATCGCTCACTTATGCCTCCGAGGACCAGAGGGCAGAAATACCATGTTCGATAGTGGAACATGTAGCCCGCATGAGCAACTGTGGTCAAGGCAAAGATGCTAAGCAAAGCATATGCTGCACCATCCGAAGGGGTGTAGAGGTAGAAAATGACTGGGTTTTTGGGATCATCAGTAAGTATGGGTAGCGACATTCTGGCAGTATTTGATAGTAGGACTAAAGGTGCCATGTATACAACCAGGCTATACTTATACTTGAGCTGGTCTCCTGTTGTACATTCACTGCACTAGCATCTCCATGATCATTGCAGCATATGATTGGTCAATTCGATGCAATACGATAATTATGGAGACATATAGATTTCATCCCCTGGGCTCCCGGTTGTGGTCAAGGATTTGACTCCGAAGTGCCCGGGTTTTGGGTGCACGGGCGTCAAGACTGCCGAGTTTCCTGAGCCATAATATAGGACGCCAAGACTAGCAAGTAAAGGTCTTTCCTCATACATTTTTGGTGGTAAATGACCTCGATGAAGTAGTAAACAGCAATTTTCTATGATTTTTCATGAAAACTGCTGTTGCAGTACGAGCACGTGTTGAAGCCGAAAGTCGACCTCATTGAGGTGTGTATAGTAAATATCGTGGTGTCAGTGGTTTGCAATTTTACTGGTCTAACTTTGGACCACACTTTTGTTAATGTCACAGTCTCACGGTCTCTCTCACTTACCCACTCCCTCGCCCTCCCTGGTCAACATCAGTCGGCAGTTATAAGCTCACAAGCGTCACACTCTGAACTACATGTATGTCCCCATGTAAGCGTGTGCGAAGCCTTTGATGTTGGCCAAGACGACGCGTCGTAAACATGCAAAGCGGCGCAGCGGCTGTTCAACGTGCAAACGACGCCATGTCAAGGTGCGCTTTTTCCTTTACGATAATTATGGATCCGATTCTTCAGGGTCAGACCTCACACAACAATTTATCTTACTTCAATACATTCCACATGTCTTATCTCAAAACACTAATCTTCTGTAATAGTGTGACGAGATAGTACCGGTTTGCTCACAATGTGCTCGGCTTGCTCTGCGATGCAGTTACTCAGCCACTATTGGTGAAGGTCCAGTTTTCCTTGACACTACCGAACTTGAAGTTCCCGAACAGCCGCCGATCTATCATCCTCGTCTTCCACGGCGTGGCCGCCCAAGAAAAAATTGGACCTCAACGTCGGCCACAGAACAACCTAACCAGTGCTCTGTCGAAACACAAGGTTCCCCCACCACCACTGAACTGTTTCTCTTGAACCGTTTCCGCACTCGGACTAGTACATCGATTGCTCGAGATCCTCCTCTGTTATACGTGTGGCAAGATTCCATCCCAACCTTTGCTCTCTCAAGACCCGTAAATCAGCAATGCCTCAAATACCTACTTATATCGTTGAGCGCCATTCATGCACATCGAACCGCATCTCTAGCCGATCATCACGACGACACTCACTACAACTACGCTGATCTGTCACAAGACTATTTGAATATTGGTGTGTCTGGACTAAACAGGGTAATTTCGGACCTCTTCCACAGTACCCATGAAGACATAGCCCTGTACCGCATTGTGTTCGTTTCTTCACTACTGGTCTGCTATATCACTTTAGGTCAGGGACCACAAGCAAGTCATGGAGAATACTTGTTCTTCTCTGACTATGGTCCAGGACAGTGGGAACCTCTACTGAAGGGTGTGAAAGCTGTCATGGACATCAGTCAAAAGGACTTCATAACTCTCCTTGGAGGATTAGTGACAGACTATGCCATTGAAGGACATCTTGACCAGCAGCTACAATGTCCATCCGAAAGCGCACCCAAATATGACTTCCCTCCAGCTGCACGCTCTTGGAAGCAAAACATGGATGCTATGGCTCAGCTGATGCAACCATCCACTCACATAACGCACAATACGACCATCATGACCACCTTTGATACAGACCAAAAGGCAGAAAATGACGCTCTCCGCACAGCCTACGATCATCTGTACAAATGCTACGCCATCATTTTCCCAGCTCCTCCAACCATTAACGAAGATATTTCTACTATCTCGAGGGACGATGTCTCAGACTCAGATCGCGCACTATACAGTAACGTCCTCGGTTGGCCATTCTGTCTACCAGCAGAAATGACCGTATTACTCTCCACTGGCGCAAAACAATCATCTCAACCTTCATACCCAGACAAGCAGACCACTCAGCCACCAAATCGAAACACCGTAATTGCCTTCCTTCTCGTCGCCTACTTTTGTCCGCTACTGCAAACGTTACGTCACGAGTGGTTCATCAGAGGCTGGCCAGAGCACGTACTCGGGGCTTGTGAGCATATTCTTGGAGCGTTACTCAACACAGAATATTCCTCTCCTCATCAGCATCATCATCGTCCAACTTCGAACATCCTGGCCGAGCAGCACGGTTCCATCGACATTGACGCACACAGCGTGTCCGACCTTTTGACGTGGCCGAGCGCGGTAGTTCGTTTCCCTGACTAAGCATGTACAGTGCTGTATCTGCTTGGAATAACTATCAACCACCACGCTTATATTATACTAA
Organism: Neophaeococcomyces aloes; assembly: GCA_022813445.1. NCBI lineage: Eukaryota > Fungi > Ascomycota > Eurotiomycetes > Chaetothyriales > Neophaeococcomyces > Neophaeococcomyces aloes. The sequence goes on along the minus strand of JAKLMK010000073.1, from coordinate 43,474 downwards.
GCAAGGTCCTGACGTAATTGGCAACAGAGTCAGGAGGATATCTTGGATGGAGGGCAAAGTAGAACTATGGCTTCAGGCCCTACTAAGGCGAAATAGGTCTTCTTCCAAGGAGGAGCGACAACGACGCACGAACGGATGAATTCCCATATGGAGATACAATATGCTTAACTAGGAAGATTTGCCGTGATTCTTACATCCTAGATATCCTACCTACCTATGTAAGGTACTGTAACTGAGCAAGTCGCAGGCAGAACGAGTACGATTTTATAGTATATGTCGTAGACAAGATCGTCCAAACGAATTCGTACTGTATACGTACGTACATGAACGTAGTAAAGCGAAAGACATGGTCGATTAGGTCCATACCTACCTACCTACGTAGATAAGGTAGCTATCCTAGGTAACCAACGAGCAGCTCGTCCCAGCTGAGCTGCCAGTGACATACGTAAAAGTACCTACAGTAGATCCGTGAACAACTTTGACCGTATGTACCCAGGTAGGTACGCACCGAACATTCGATAACAACAACATCATCATCATCAACAACAACAAACCTTTCTTTGCGCGGGTCACTGCTTTGTCATCATCAACAACTATAGATAATAGAAACCATCAATGACCGAACCAACCACTGCACAAAGCGACGTCTTTGGAAAACTTTCCTTCCATTCTCTCTTTGACCTATGTGAAATAATCGTCCTTTGTTAAACATGAACAATGAAAGCCAATGACATTGTGCATTGTGCATTGTGTGATTCCCTTATCGTACACCGAGCCCGCCTGCACCGCTTCGATACGTACCACTGGCCAAGGGGATATAAAACCCTCGAACCCAGAACTGCCCAAACCATCACCCCCTTCCCAATCCCCAATCCCCTCCATAACTTGGAAACAAAGACTGACGTTCGGCAGATCCTCCAAAACCCCCCACAAATCAAAACATCATCATCAAAGTCCACAATGTGCCGCAGAGTAATAGCATACATAACATGCCGGCGCTGCCGGATGATCTACGGCTCATACATCGAGCTCGAGGAACGGTGCCAATACTCAGGGACGCCTCAGTGCCGTATTCGAGTACGACGGGTGAGACAGCAGGGTGATGAGTTTTGTTCTGTTCAGTGTGAGAGGGCAGGAAGGAGAAGACCGTTGACTGAGATTGATGGCAATGTTGCTGGTGATGGTGGGAATGCTGGCAATGGTAGGAACGCTGGAACCCGTGGTGGTACTGGCAATGCTGGTAATGCTGGGAACGGTAGGAATGGTGGCAACTAGGAATGTGAGGCCATCAGTTTAGTTCTGTATGTGGAGCTTGTGTGGTCGGAGCTGGTTCTCTGGCTGATGCCTAGTTGTAATTGGTCGCGCTTAGTGATTGGGATGATTAGATACTTAGGTAGCTTGTACTTTGAACCATCACGCTTAGACATGAGGAAGTGGACCCTCACCGTTATTCAGAGCCCATACACACGACCTGTCCTTAAGGACCTCATTTCAACACCTTCCGCTCAACCATACCCTGCAGCCAAAAGTCGATTGAATCGATTCGTAAGTGCGAGAGCATAATCGGCCTCTTCATCTGTCAAGTCTTCGCCTGTCAATGAAACATTCTCGCCCAGAACACATGTTGTCACTACTAGATCAGCGAATTTCTCCCGGATCTTTCTCTTTAAGATGTATTCTTCCCTCCTATTCCGTGCTGCAGAAAGCTTGCGGCCTGCTACTGATGCACTAAGGACCAGCCCGGGTACCTCGCCTGCCCATTCGGTGATAGTAACGTATTCATTCTCGTCGATCTCTTCAGAGTCGTTGTCCTCGTCCTCGTCCTCGTCGCTGTCCTCGCGATCCTCTCTTTTGCGCTCTTTACCAGCCACATGTTTATGCTCGTAGACCAGCGGCTGTCCACGGTCGCGTGCCTCCTCGACCTCGCAATCATATTCGTCGAACCAGTCTGTGAATATTCGGACATGCTCATCAACCAGGGTTTTCAGAGATTGGGGAGTTTTGCTTCGTCTTGATAGGCCAAAGAATGGCCATGCCCGGAAAGCTGCAGCTTCATCCTCGATCATCTTAAGTAGCGCACTATCAGCGAGACCTTTACCTTGCCACTCCGCTGACAATCTGTCCTCCAACTTTGCTTGACCTTCTTTGTATTTGACATCGTTGTATTCGTGGACGTGTTTCATCAACTCCCGCGCCATAAAGGTGATCATGCGTTTCTCTCCCAGCCGAGTCCAACCATTAGGCCTGACCGCGTAGTCGTCATCTAAGTCAGCTAGACTCGACGCATTGAAAATGTCTCGAGTAGAATCGATTATAGTCCGCGAGAGATCGTCCGTGTCTCTGAGAAGCCGTACCCGTGCCATATCAGGAGGTAGCAATGGCCCGAAAATTGGCCGGAACTCAATGAGTTCAATACAGCGAGCAGGACATGGGAGAGGCTCTCCATAGACTGTACGCTTCTCGTTATGCCAAGCATCGAAACAGGACTCACAGAAGACCTTGCCACAACAATCCACTGCGTGAATCATTGTAGGAGTGGATGTTTTGAGCTTCAGCTTGCAGTAGGCACATAGCTCGCCATTGGATCTCGGTCCGGAAGCGTGGTAGAGTTGAGCAAACATAAGATGGGGCCGTCCTTCAAAGCCATTTTCTTGCATTGTGAATATTGTGAGTATGTATATCTGCTCTGGTCAGAAGTATAGCCATATAGCCAGCATAAGCGGTCCAATCGCCCAATTCATCATGCTGTTGTATGTGATCAAGTGGTGAGGAATGGCTTCCAGTGAATTACATAAACCGGTGTGACCACGGCACCAAGAAGGTCGAAGTGCTGCAAGGAGTGGCCTCAGACGACAGAAATATAGCGCTCGTACTCGAAGGACTGCTGAATCAACAGACCCCTGTGGGAGCTTCAACAGTATACTAAATAAATAGGTATGGAAGTTGTTTTCCTGGCTTGGCCAGGAGACACTTCGTTACTACGGTAAGGCAGTTGAGCAACTCAGGAGAGTACTACATTGTTGGCAGTTATGTTTGACCGTGATATATCAACCTCAACTAGCTGCATCCTCATCCGCTTCTATTGAACTTATTTGAAGCAAACTCATTGGTCATATCGCTCTAAAACATAAGCTCACATTCGGACTTTGCTGCCATACATTTCAGCATCATCACACGAACAAGCAAACCATTAAGCAAGCATAAATCCGATCTCTCGCAATTGAAAATAGATATCAATTCACTATATACAATACTGTTACACAACTACACAATTTTGGGCGTCAACATCCGTCTCATCAGATCTCGCAATTTCCAACCTTGCTTCCTAGCGCTTACAGTCGATATTTCTCTTGTCAATGCGTTTTCCGTCTCTTCGTCTTTCTCGTCATTTTGACCATGATCTGTACCTATCCTCGCTCGTTCTTTGCTCCTTTGTGCCTTCGCAAGCAGCCTTTTCACTTCTTCAATCTCCCCAATTTTCCATCCTCGTATCACCCACATACATAATCCGGCTATGATATACGAGCCTCCACAAAAGATTTGCGCATAGAGGTAGATAAAGTTTACTGCATTGTTTCGCCTCAACTCGAGTCCAATGGCTTCTGCACAAGTCACCGGCGGCACCATGATCAGCCAGGTCCAGCTCAAGCCACTTGGTAGATCTTTTAACCCGACAATCTCAGCCCCGACAGGTCCAACCGTGGTCCAGAATGTCCCTGCTAATGCACCACCGACAATAGCAAAGAACGTCAGGAGACCCATGGGACTTGGTGCAAGCTCGCTGGGTATCCAGAAGATGAAGCAGAAGACTCCACAGAGAGCACTTAGAAATGCTGCAAGGTTGATACGACCCCAGCGATCAGATGCTAGACCAATGAATGGTCGACCGAGCATCTGTCCTAGGTTGAGGATTGCACTGACAATAGCTCCCTGTCCTGCAGTAAGTCCTATTGCCCGTGCATATGCAGCTAAGGAAAAGAGAAGAATAACATAACCCAACATGCTGAACCAGGACCAAGCTTGCAACCACCAAAATTCTGGACGATGTAGAAGTGACCAATCGAATGCCCTGACGCGGGCTCCAACTTGCTTGTTGCGATCTCTAATGACATTCGCACAAATGAGGTTGATAGAGCCGGAAAGGATTCCAAGAATTCTAAATGCCCATGGCAGGCCAAGCTTGTCGATCATTGCCTGTGTAGAAAGTGACCAGATCAGGCCACCACAACCCGAACCTGCTGCAGCTATAGCATTGGCGATACTGCGTCTAGTAGTGAACCATTGCGGTGGAACACCAACACTACCGACGAAGAGAAAGCCCATACCCCAACCGAAGCAGAGGCCTTGAGCAAGAATGAGTTGCCAGTTTTGGTGGGCAAAACTGACGCCAATAAGAGCAAGAGTCTCGAAGAAGATACCGAGGTGAAGGCAGATCCTGGTACCAAATCTGGCGGAAACTTTAGTAGCGGCAGGTGCGACGAACATAGCCATGGAGATGGAGAGGCCGCCAACAAAGGCATAAGCTAGTGACGAGGTATGCGGATAGTAGTTGTGAGAAAGGTAGTATGCTAAGAACACTCCATAGGTCGAGTTGATACCCCATGTGCAACCGTTGATCCAGAAACAGCAGGCCACACATACCCAGCCATAACCACCGTTGGGTGGTACGTCTTCATCTTTGGATGGGATGGGTGATTGCTCAAGATCGTCATGGTCACTTGGACTTTGTGGTGGGATTACCGTGGGTACAATGTCTGAACCATGGCCAGGCAAGATTTTAGTGTGCTCCTTGTCTGGCATAATTTCCAGAACCGTGAATCTGGAAGGCTGACCTGACAAGTCGCTAGTCAAGGAGCAACTAGTGGTCCGTGGCAGAGCACCAGCGCTCGTTGAGGTGCCGTGTACTAACCCTCTTGATAAGAACTGAGCTATACGACAGATCGAGTCCTCTCGACAGTCATTAGAGGTCTGGTTGATGCCGCGCAATGATCGAATCAGGAGACCTGATTGGGAGGTAAGTGGCGATGAAGCTGGAACAATCTTCGGTAGACTACTGTACTACTTTCGTATCAATCGTACTTGAGTGTAGGGTAGCGGTAGCGTTGCTCAACACGAAGCAATGCAGTAGAGGAAGCAAAGTATGGTTGAATGAAAACGAATCTAGTGTACCGTTACTGACGTTGAACGTTCACGCGATGCGAAAGGATGAACGCGAAAACATGATCGGATAAGGTTCATTGTACTCGTATGGAGTATCGAGTGAAGATTCTTACAAGGCAGGGATGACGCTGATGGCAACGGACATGTCCTTCAACGACCATCATTTCTAGCTTTGAAGATCCATCTGTGAAGGACAGGACGCATTTAGCTCTGTTCAGCTTGGTGTTGACATGACCGGAAAGAAAGGCGGCAGAACGGCTGATCATTTGCAAATGGAATAGGAAAAGGCTTGGAGAGTACGGAGTAAAGAAATGCAAAATGAAGACGCCGAAGATCCGTGCTCGCCGGATTAGTCATCGTCCTACTGGACTTGAAGGCTCCACCACTGGCACTGGCAGATGGACGTTCTCACAGCGGGCAGCATTCTCGCATCTTATTCAGCGTGATGCAGCTGCTGAGGAACTGAAGCACATGTCCCCATGTACTCCCTGGGAGATTCAAGCAAGCGAACGAAGGCTCGACATAAGAGACATTTGAGATGTTGTTGAAACAGGCAAACAGCCACTCCACCTTCCGCAGTGCAGGTCACCGTGGTGGTGGTGGTGGTTGTCCTGCGCAACCCACCTGACGATGCCTACCAAACAAAAGATCCGCCTTGTCGACGAAACGTTGAATACACCAACCACACAGTCTATGCTGCAATATCTTCTACATACCACTATCTATGTCTCTTGTATGAATATGTGCATGTTTCTGGTCTTCCAATGCCGCTTATCCATGTATCGACAGTTTAAACAGGAAGTATCGCATATCCTCTAGCCATCCCATTCCGTAGCACCACATCTTGACGAGCCATAATCAGCCCAAAATGCTGCAAATGAAAAGCAATCTTGGTTCAAGAAAGGTCTCACCGCCCCAGCCGACATGCATGACTCCTGATCAGCAAGGTACAGATTTCCTCATCTATCCAAGTCTAGAATCAATTTCCTCACAGCCTATTGCAGCTTCCTATCTGGCCAATCTACGAAACAACAGACCAACCCGGCCGACTGGATCAAGACCACTACCTACGAAAACGTTTCTGCCCGCACAAGATGAAAACCTCCCACCGCGAGCTGGTTCAGCTTCATCCTTACAATCCCCCACCGACAAGCTTTCCGAGCGAAGTATGTTTGCGGGACAACAGGACTTGGCTCATCGACTATCTATGCCAATATCCAACTCATACTCGTCCTTGGGCAGTCAAAAAGGACGACCACTAGTACCCTCACCAAACAATGCTACACGAAAGAATTCTCCTCCAACAGCAACGATTGTCAGATCACACACCGAGCCGGACACCCGCATCAGAACTCGAGAGGAGGTACATACATTAAGAGCGACAGTAGAAAATGTGGATCAGGAAGATGAGGAAGAACGAATACACAACGCTGCGAAAGATGAAGCTGCTGACTTGGTCTGGCGCCATCGGAACCCACAACTCGCTGAAGCCGAGAAGACTGCCGCATATCGGAATCCTGATTTAGTGAAAGACAAATATGGTGAGCTTAGTCGTGCTGGAGACGGTGTTGAACATGCGGAACCAACATCCACGTCGGATGCTAGAACTGCATCTGTTGAGTCAGCTGCTTCGCGGGACAGAAAGAGACATCAGTTGCCATGGTTAAGGAAACGACCGAAACCAGAACCAGAAGACCGGCAATCGAAGGCCGAGTCGTCGAAAGAGAGAGAAACCCATACACCGAAAGAGCCCCGGAGGGCAAGTGGAAAACGTCGTGTAAGTACCGGCTCTACCAAGGGCATATTTCGGAATCCGGAGGACGAAATCTATGAAGAAGTGGAAGCAAAGGACACCAATACACCTCCTGTGCCGCAGCAAGTCCTACCGTTGAGACCACATGAAGGTAATCCTTGCTTGCAAGGTTCGAGACCACTACCAGAGAAGCCGCACAGCACGCCGCTGCCTGACAAGAAGAAAGTTAACCCTTTCGAGATCTGGAAGAATCCTCCTAGTCAATCCAGGAATGCTGAATATACTGCAAGCCGAGCCTTGCCACAGGTTGCAGCCGATATGGAAGATGTGGAAGACACTGACAGTCCGAAAACTCGTGCACTAGAGATACGAAGTGAAGACATACGTGCTGCTACAAGCATGAGGAAGAGTGATCGAAGCCCCAAACTGCCGACTCCCACAGCCGTCAGCGATCGACTTGGAAGACCAATTGTGAGCTTTGATCCGAAATGGAGACCTGGTACTGAATCGCCACGAAACAGCCAGGACATTGAGAGACCGCAATTAAGAACAGATGGTGCTGTATCTTATCCACCAATATCATTACCTCCAGCTCCCGAAATTACCATCATGGAGGTTCCAACCATCAATGTCACCAATGAAGACATGGACAATAACAAACCGACTCGACCATTGCCACAGATAAACCTACCTGACAGCGAATCTTCAAGTTCTACCAACCTTCCCGTACATACACTAGAGCAAACATCACAGCGGCCGTTACCTCAGATAAATCTGCCAAATGACCCGTCATGCTGGTCTTCTGCCCCGACGATCAGCATTCAAGACGAGCAACCCGAAAGCAGATCATCCTTCTCGAACCGTGCAAAGATGGATGCAGTTCCGGCAAGGCCGTTGCCATCTATTTCACAACAACCACCTTCGAAACGAGTATCGGCACAACCCACACAGTCGGAACTTGCTGCGCGTGTGCCTTGGCTAAGCCGAACTCCGACTACTACCTCAACACCAAGCGTCACATGTGCGGCGTGTTCTCTTCCGATCTCTGGCCGGATTGTTACTGCATCGGGCGCCTCTAAGCAATCTCAAAAAGCTCGATTTCATCCTGAGTGCTTCACATGCCACTACTGCTCAACTGCTCTCGAATGCGTTTCCTTCTATCCCGAACCCGAGATTGCGCGCTTGGAACGATTACAAGCTGGTATGCCTCACCTGGACCCTGAAGATCCTCAAGTTCTTGCCTTGGCCCAGAGCAATGAAGATCTCCACTTCTTCTGTCATCTCGATTACCATGAGCTGTTCTCGCCTCGTTGCTACAGTTGCAAAACGCCAGTAGAAGGCTCTGTGGTTCTTGCTTTAGGACGGCACTACCACCCAGATCACTTTTTCTGTGCAGAATGTGGCGATCCATTTTCACAGGAATCACCATTCGTAGAGCATAACAACTACCCATACTGTGTTCGATGCCATACAAAGCGAACCTCAGCAAGATGTCGTGCCTGCAAAGAACAAATACTGACCGACATGACTATTGAAGCACTTGGTGGTAAATGGCATGATGAGTGTTTTGTATGTTGTGACTGTGGTGGAGACTTTGGTGAAGAAGGTCGTTTCTTTGTACGGGAAATAGAACTGGAGTTGACGGACAAAGAGAGAAGAAAAGGCTACGGACCGAAGATCGAGGAACGGGCAGCATGTCAAGCTTGCGAAGAGAAGAGGGTGAAGAACGTCAACTTGTTCCTGTAGGAAAAATAACTATAACTAGCTGTCAATGCAACTGATCAATTGCACGTCTGAGATCTAAACTTGACCAGCATGTTAATGTTATAATCGATGAACCAGGTGTCCACGAGTCCAGAGCTTTGAGTGAATACTTGACGCCTTTCATGTGTATGGTAGTTTGTTTCCTCTCCTCTTACACTGCAACTCGTGATGTATTTCCTGAAGATTTGCTTGAGGTTGATGGCATCAATTGATCTTTGCAATGGATGTGCTATTAGCTTTTCAGCGTTGTGGTCCGTCGTGGTCCTTTGACTGCCGTGAGTGTAAGCACTTTTTGCCTCTTTGCACAAATGTAGTACGGCGGACTGCATAAACAAACCTACAAGCTTGGCACCAGATGATCGAATTGAGAAATTTTCCCCGTTGCAGATTCAAGAGTCACTGGTGAGCAGCAGCAAAGACAGCACCAATTCTATGGCATCGTTTTCATGCACACGTACACTCTTTTCACTTTCAATCGCTAAACAGAGAGTGTCTCCTCTCATCTTGACGGCCAACACAACATCAATCCGATCTTCTCGCAAATCGACGAACGTGCAAGCTTGGCACCGACCACTAACAATATCTGTATCTAAGCCTACCTTCAGATCCTCTCCCAAGCCCAAAGCAAAGATGCCTCTTCCAGATGGAAACGACCATATTCTCACTCTATCATGTCCTGACAAGTCCGGCATAGTCCATGCTGTAACCGGTCTTTTAGCCCAGAACAACCTCAACATCTTGGATTTGCAACAATTCTCCGATCCATCCTCTCAAAAGTTCTTCATGCGAGTCCACTTTGGTCCAGCAGATTCGACCTCACAGCTTACAGATGCTTTCACCAAATTGAACCAGGACTTGAAATGCGAGCAGTTCAATCTACGGCCTGTCTCTCAGAAACCGCGCGTACTGATCATGGTCAGCAAGATCGGCCACTGCCTGAATGATCTTCTCTTTCGCGTCAAGACGGGGCAGCTTCACGTTGAAGTTCCTGTCATTGTTTCCAACCACCCGGACTTCAAGGACCTATCTGCTAGCTACGGAATACCTTTCCATCATCTCCCTGTCACGAAAGACACCAAAGAGCAACAAGAGAATGCCATTCTCGACCTGATTCGTGATAACAAATGCGACCTTATCGTCCTGGCACGATATATGCAAGTGCTCTCGCCCAAGCTCTGCTCCGAGATGTCCGGCAAAATCATCAACATTCACCACTCATTTCTTCCATCATTCAAAGGTGCAAAGCCATACCATCAAGCATACGATCGTGGTGTAAAAATCATTGGAGCCACGGCTCACTTTGTGACGGCAGATCTGGATGAAGGTCCTATCATTGAGCAGAGAGTCGCACGAGTGGATCATAGTATGAATCCGAAAGAGCTGGTAGATGAGGGAAGTAATGTTGAAAGTCAGGTATTGGCAGCAGCAGTGAAATGGTGGAGTGAGGACCGAGTGTTGTTGAATGAAGCCAAAACCGTTGTCTTCAATTAGATCAGCACTTGGTAATTGACGTGTGTCCCCGCTCGACCCCATCATCTTCCTTCGATACCCACATCTCGTCTTTTGCTATAGCATCATCGTCATCCAACTCGACCCGAACCTCCCCTTCCAGAATCTCCGGTGCCAGAAGACCAACAACGATATATAAACCGACCGCCAAACACTCCATAGCAAAACAAAGGACAGCTCGCATCGCAATCGCCACCTTCTTCGATGACTGAAACCGAAAAGCGTCTGAGTCAAAATCAATGGCCGCACACAGCGAGTATACCAACCGGACAAACAGTAGAGGCACACTCATCACCGCCAAAACCAACAACTTTCGGTCCTCAGCCATAACACCACTCGACCGCGACGCAGTAAAAGTCAACATCCCACCACTAACCACAAACTGCACAAACACAAAAACAGCCGCAACACGCAAATACGCCTCACCCTCGCGCTTCACCCCATCAGCCCCATCATGCACCCTCACGCCCCCAACAGTGCCCAAAACCAACGCAACCAAACACAAAACATTAAACCCCCCTCCTCTTCTCCGCCGATAAACCTCCTCGTCGTGGTCCACAACCCGTCTGAACACGATTCACAATCCCCGAAAACACGACAACCAACAGCACAGCTCCAATCTCATCCATAACGAATGCAACTTGAGTCTGAATGCCTGATCCGGTTTCCACGGCGGTATACCCCACGGCGTCGCCAATGACGCGAATGGCGCAGAGCAAAGTCAGCCATATCCAGCCTACTCTACTTCGTTGTGTTTGCCGTGCTTGCGGAGGATGAAGCGTGTTGATAGGACGGCTGGGTGAGAGAATGTTAGATTGGCGATGGGGAGGATTTGCGTGGGTGAGGGCATGGTGGTGGAAGCGCTGGTTGGTGGGGTGGGGGTTTGATGCTGGTTTGGGGGTGTGGATGGATGGATGGATGGAAGGTAGATACCTAGGTGTGTGGGTGTGTAGATATCTTAACCAGGTAGTTATAGTCTGCCGTCGTCGTGGTTATCGAAGCTAGACACCAACAGGGAACCTCATAAATATCAGACACCTCTAGGAAATCGAACCAGCCATGAATTCATATACATACATGTATCTACATGTAGTTAGGTAAACACGAACCCACCCATTTCACATTTCACATTTACGTATACAGACCTTACTTGCACATCCACGTGATATCCACATATCCCACCAACCAAACAACCAACCACGCTCTCCTCATTCTTATGCTATCTACAGTACCTATAGCGAATTACGCAGTAATGTACGGAGGTGTTGTCTCCGTACACGGTTAAAATAATACCTACGTAGGTACCTAGGGTTGTTAACATGATCCACGCCTCGCGAACGACGACCCCCAAAAAGTCCACAGTAGGTTCCCGCGAGTCCCACACGAAGTACTGTATGCGAGGATTCAAGACAACCGCTCTCATGTCGGCTGCGTGCGAAAATAGACGTAGTTCAACTTCTGTTTACCTCAAGGTACAGAGAACTACGTGTTCTGATGATACAGGCAGATACCTACGGATTCGTTGACTTTGACAGGGTTAGCGTGGTAAGGGAATGGAGGATTAATGATCAGGTATGTAGGGTTGTTCTATATACTCAATATGGTATACTTGGGTGTATATATCTGTGTATATGTATGTATATGTGGTGCGTGTACAATGTCCGTCTTGGATGCCAGAAACAGACGAAGGACGAGCTTGGTCATATACATAGTGATTTATAGTGTATTGTGCATTATATTGCCATATACATACATACCCGTCCGTACATGTAGTTGTCCTCTTGAGTAGGTCCTGCTAACCTACAGTATGCTCACGCTTTATTCTTCGTATGCACTGCACTTGAATTCTTATGAAAGTTATTTCTTACTCCTACAATATGCTATGCACCTAAGCAATGCACGCTAAATTCATCACCTTAAAGCAAGATACTCAATCACCAGTCCTACGCAAAATTCATGCCATCTTACCACTCCTCCATCCCAGCAACGCGCTCATACTCCCTCGTACAACTCTTGCAATACTCAGCATACCACCCCGCCAGTCGCCCATCCTTTTCATCCTCCTTCCCTCCCAAGAATCCCAACCCAGCTGTCGTTGAATCATTACCAGCACCGAGTAACGGCTGCACAGCTCTACACCATCGATGTTCACCGACAGCCCACTTCCCCCATTCACTCCTTATGACTTCGCGTTCTATACTGTTGACCACACGCATGGCGACGAGGAGGTCATGTCTGTATCCACCGAGGATCTGACGTGTTTGTTGAAGACGCCTGGCAGGTTGTAGCGTCATGTCTGAGGACGACGACATTGTGGTGGAAATAGGGAGGGGTGAGTCGATGTCGTTGATGAGGTATTGGTCGTGGAATATGCTGTAGCATGCGCTTGAGTTTGTGGATGGGATGATACCAGTGGTGGTCATGGCTTCGCTGAGATCGGAGACGTAGATTGCGCGGCCCATGACGGTGTCTGGGCGGATGCCTAGACGTGAGAGAAATTGTGTTGTTTTGCGCTCGTGATACCAGTTCCATGTGTCGCGTGTGAGGAAGAATGAGTTGTAGAGAATGCTAGCAATAAGAATTACCAGGATTAGGCTGTTTGCGCTTAGAGTCTTGGATATCCATCCGAACACACTGATTATGCCTTGCAATGCGGTATTGAGTGACGACTGTACGGCGAATACAAAGTCCTGAAGGAGTAGAGTGGCAAGACCTCTACGTTGTGGCATGCGACGCATTTCGATGGCGTGCGTAGAAGCGTCGATTTGTAGTTGGGTGATCTCTGAACTGTGACCGACTTGTCCGAAGATCTGAATGGCTTTCTTGGTACGACTGAACGAGCCAAGTTTGCGAACCTGGTCGGCGACAAGGTCAGCAAGGTCCTGTGCATCGAGGTCAAGGTCGTTTAGGGCGTGCTGATTGATTATCCGTTGAACGCCGAAGATCCACGGATCTGCTGACCAATCAACACGGATGTACAGTGCTAATTTGCATTTTGTCTTTGCAACGTGGGTAATGACGACTTTCGTGACCAGGCGGTGGGATGATTGCAATGGTAGGTGCCATGGTGTTCGACGATCTGTGACAACATAGCAGAGGTGATCATTCAAGACATCAACTGTTTGGTGGTCTGTTACTGAATAGTAGACGTCCTTGCCGAGAATATTAGGAACTGGAATAGAGAAAGAAAGAGTCCGCATGAGACGTGATTCGCCGACGGGTGTCCATGGGCCTTGTTTCAGATTCTTTGCTCGACGTTCGTGTTGTAGAAGTTGCCAGAGGGCTGAACGATCACCGAACATAACATGAAACAATGCTTTGGGACTGACATCGTATTCACGTTCGACCGCAAGACGATTGTAGCCCGGTGGAGCATATTTGACAGGCTGGGCAGGAAGCTTGAAGGTTGTGCTTTTGCTATCAGAGATCGGCCCGTATAATCCCCGATCGATGCGGATAGATGAACGCAATTCACCAGCTGTTGTTGCAGAACGGGTACGTTGGCGCTCGCTCGGTGTAGTCACTTCAATATCATCGTAACTTTCAAGACTCGGTGTCCGTTTGAGGACTTCCGTTTCCATTTTGAGTAGTTGTTTTATGGTTCCTTCAAGAGGTTGCGGCTCTGCTGATTGACTGTTCTTGACCAGGAAGTTTAGTCTGCGCTGTAACAGTCTGAGGGGCTCAAGGAATGTCTTGATGGTGATCCTGCTAGTTCCATTCAGCGGCGTTTCTTTGAAGTGAACGAACAGGAAATCACAATCCTTTCCTGGTGCTGCAGTGACTTCGTCAACAGAGGCAAGTGAGATACCCGAGGTCAAAACAAGGCCGAAGTGGTTACTGTAGAAATACATCTCTTTCGTCGTGACATAAGCTCTCCCCGGAAAGTCTTGCTGACCACTCGGATTCCAGGTTGCACGAAAGACCATAGTTAGCCTGTCTTCCCGACCGACATTCGGGAACAACAACCTGAACTGCGCATCCTGCGTTTTGAGCTGGAGTGGATAGTAGTTTGGAAAATCTGGAAGTGCAGCAGCCTTATCAAGTCTGTTGATGTTCTTGTCAAAGCTGATTGTGTTCCTATAACGCTTGAGTGGCGACGTTGACCTTCCTCGATGAGCAGATAAGGGCAGTGCAAGGTCTCCTGCTGAGGCAAGTGGATCTTGGACGAGGCTCCTATCCGGTGAAACCGATTTTGATGGGAACGCCGACGGCAATAGCATAGGACTTTGCTGCAGTGGAGACTTGCTGTCTGAGACTACCCTCAACTCACTCCTGTCGAATCTATTGACAAAGCTAGAATTCGAGCTACCCCATGTATTGGCCAAGATACCGTTCGGTATGCCATATCGACCTGTTACACTACCACGAATTCCTCTCTCTCCAGACACCGCAACTGCTGCTTTGCTCAGACTTGTGGGAGCTGGAAGATTCGCCAACGTGGATGGTGCTAAGCTGCTCGGTGGCATATCTCGAAGAGCCAGAGTGAATGCCGATCTCGGAGTCAATGGCTCGTCAGTTCTGGTGACCATGGGCAAACTTGGACCGACAGGCATAGATCCATGACTTGCTGCTATTAGACTTGCAATACCACCGCTAGCAGGATGTGGTGAAAGTGGCAAAGGAGACAGCTGAGGAGTTGTTGGGGTTCGTCGACCAAGATCGAGTTTCGACATTATCCTAGAGGCATGGTCACGAGACCCTTCCTCAGTGACTGTACCGCGTCTGGACACGTCGAAGCTTTCTCGCACATTCTCGGATGTCGGTATAGGTAATGTGTTTGACTTATCCAGACCATGGCTTTCTTCGGAGGCACCAGGCTCTGTAGAAGCTAGCACTGTGGCCCCAAACTCTGGCACTGGTGGAGCGGATATAGAAAAGGCAGGATCACTGTTAGGTGCGGAGGAGGTTGCAAGGCTATCGCTCGAAGCAGGGTCATTGACCGCTCTGGATTTGGCAGCCTCGAAGGCGGCTATCCAAGCAGCAAGATCAGCTTGTGTGTCAGCCTGCAAGAGAACAGTATTTTTGTTTGTTTTGAGTTCAAAGCAGAACCGACGTTCCTCCTGTGGAGCAGGTCGGACAGCACAAAGTAGTACTCCTAAGCGCTCGCTTTCCTCGACACCACCAACTCTGGTGTCATGTATAAGCCAGCCGAATACACCATTACGTACAAATGCCCATCGTTTGACCCAAACTGCACGAACAGGTTTACCAGTGTATGTCCGCAGGAAGAGCCAACCTGATCTTTCACCTTGCTTAAAGGTGCCTTTCCCGGGTGACCTGGTGAGTACAGCACTGGTGTTACTAGTGGTATGCGCATGCCCACCCAAAGACGGCATAGTGGAAGCACTGTAATCATCAAGTTCCCTGGACGGACGTGAGCTAAGTTCAGCTTCATCCTCGAGTTGCCTTCGTGCGCTGGCTAATTCTCTCTGGAAACTGTGTTCGCAATTCTCCATCTCTTTGACCCATCCTCTCACTCTGTCCATCTCGGTAGCATTCTTCTGAAATACTGTAGATGTGCTCTCTCTAGCGTGATACATGTCTTTCCACTGATCACAGAATATCCGAATCAACATTTTATCCAGCTTGAATCTGAATTGCGGAGCGGTCTGGAATAGATCCATAGCAGCGCGGAGATAGTTCTTGCGAGCCTCATGGAGCTGGAAAGCATCCTCTCGAAGTGATGACGGCTCTTTGGACTTGCCGAGAGCCATGAATTTCGCGTGCAAAGAGTCGTAGTGCTTTTGGTGTGTATCGATGTTCTTCCTCGTCTCTTTAAAGATCTTCAGTTCGTTCTGCTGAAACAGACGAATGGGCTCGCAGACCTGAGTGGGCAACCTCTTAATTACAGAGACCATGCTCATCCAGAAATCCTTGGCACCTTCAGCATACTTGCGCATAGCCAGGACGCTGTAGTCGTGATCCAGCATGGTCTCAGAGACCGTCGTCGGGAGTACGGCATGAGAAATGTAGTTGGTGACAATGTTCTCGAGGGTACTATGTTCGGCGACGAGACGGTTTGTGGCCTTGAGATAGTCGTCGAGCCAACGGTCCAACAAATCGACCTGTTCGGTCAAGTGTTGGACGGTCGCTCGGGAAGTAGGCGAGTCAATAGCAGCCTCTTTCAGTCCAACAGGGATCAGATTGATCAGCCTGCTTGTCTCCATGGACTCCTCTGCAGATGCCATGATGTTCTCGAAGGGCTTGCTAGCCAAATGTCGAAGATTATCGTTGTCGCATCTTAGTGATTGTCGTGGTGGTGGTTGTCCGGAAGGTAACCAAAATTCGGAGTTGGTTATTGTACTCTCCTCGAAGCAAGTGGCTATCTACGTGCGTTGTGGATTGAGATGCACCCTCAGTCAGAGGTGACGAAGTTTGAGCGACGCGACACACGCTTCACATGCGCCGTTGCATCAGTGCGGGAGTCTGCCAGGGGTTCGCCGGCCCGAAGTCTTTTGATCTTATCAGAGCTCCACCGAAACGCTCCACCACAAACTAAGAAATATTTGATCGTAGGGAAGTTGTCGATATACTGTAGTAGACTATCCTATATCGAATCTCACCACAATTTCTGGAGCAGACATGGTGAAAGAGCTTTTGAGCGACAGCGGCTCCGATAGCTCAGACGATGAGGTCGGTGGTGCAGAAGTCGCACCAGAATTTAAAGTCAACCAGGAATTTGCAAAAAGATTCGAGCACAACAAAAAGAGAGAAGAATTGCACAAGTGTTAGCAACCACCCAAGTAGCGTTCGCGATTACTCACTGACCGATATTTAGTAGAGGAAAAGCTCGGCAAAACGTCCAAGAAGCGGAAATGGGGTGACGAAAATGGCCGCATATCAGACAGTGAATCCTCCAGCTCCTCTGAAGACGAAGACGAGGCAGCAGAGTTTGCCACAGAAGCTTTAGACTCTGAGATCCTAGCCACATTGAATGCCATCAAGTCCAAAGATCCTCGAGTTTATGATGGCGCAACCACCTTCTACACCGAGGTCGATGAGAATGTTCAGCCTACGAACGACAAGATAGACAAGCCAATGTACTTGAGAGACTACCATCGGGAAAATCTCCTCAACGGTGTCAAAATAGACGAAGTAGAGGAAGAGCCGTTGTCCTACAACCAACAGCAAGAACACTTGAAGAAGTCTATTGTTAGCGAAATGCACGCCGCTGCTGAATCATCAGACGAGACCGACTCTGACGAAGAAGGGGGCTTGTTAGTGCGCAAAAAGAAGACTGAGCCGGTCGCCAGCAAATCGATTGTCAAGGTGGATGTTGAGACTGCGGAAAGAGATCCAGAGACGTTCCTCTCGAACTTCATGTCATCTCGAGCATGGCTACCAACTGACAAAGCAGAGATACATCCTTTCGAATCTGACGACGAAGAGGAAGAGAAACGTGCCGAGGAGTTTGAGGAAGCATACAACATGCGCTTCGAGGATCCAGAAAAATCGAACGAAAAGCTACGAAGCCACGCAAGAGATGTTGCAGCACGGTATTCTGTCAGGAGAGAAGAGAAAAACCCGCGTCAGAAGAAAAGGGACGAAAAGAAAGCAGCCAAGGAGCAAGCGAAGCAAGAGCTCAAAGAAGACAAAGCACGATGGAAAAAGTTGAGAATGGAAGAGATAGAAGAGAAAGTCAAGCGAATCAAGCGAGCCGCAGGTCTGAAGGCAGGCGACCTACAACCCACAGACTGGGCACGCTTCATAGACGATGAATGGGATGACTCAAAATGGGAGGAAGAAATGCAGCGAAGATTCGGCGATCAATACTACGCAGACGACGAAGTTCCCAGTGACGTGGACAACAACTCAGACGATATCGATCAAGCAGCGCAGCCGAAAAAGAAGAAAGTCAAAAAACCAAAATTTGACGACGACATCGACATCAAAGACATAATCCCAGACTTCCAATCCGAAGACGAAGCCGCAACCTTCAGCCTAACAGAAGACGAAACCGCGCAACAACCGACCAAACCCACCAAAAAGTCATCCAAACAAATCAAGCAGGACAAGCAAAAAGAATCCAAGAAGCAACGCCGCATAATCGAACAACTAGTCGACGACCAGCTCCAACTGGACCTCACGCACGCCCTCCCATCTTCATCACTAAACAAATCCTCCGGCTTCCGCTACAGGGAGACCTCGCCACAATCGTTCGGGCTGACGAATCGAGATATTCTCCTCGCGGACGACAGCGCACTGAATCAGTTTGCCGGTATCAAAAAGCTCGCAAGTTGGCGTGACGAGGAGAAGAAGCGGAAGGACAGGAAGCACTTGGGGAAGAAAGCCCGGCTTCGAAAATGGAGGGCGGATACGTTCGGTAATGAGGAGGGACCACCGGAGATTGAGGCTTCGATGGCAACTGCGAATGGAGAAGAAGACGTGGCTGATGGAAGTGATCAGGATATCGGTGGTGTGAATATCAGGGAACGTGAGGGTGAGAGCAGGAAGAAGAAAGGTAGACGGAGGAAGAAAGCAAAGGTTGACGTTGAGGTTTAAACTTAACTCAATTCTATCTGCCTTTCTGAAAATTGATCACTTCTACAACTTGAACCACATGGCTCACCCGCCTACCTCCCAACTCACCATTCAACTAACCAACAACATTTCTTCAGACCAGTCCTCCTTTCTAACTCCCTTCGTCTCCCATCACCGCATTGTCAAACACAAACCCCTACCACCCAATCCAACCTGATATACCAAATACCGAACAACCAACCCACAGGCCTCGTACATCCACCGTTCTAGCAGGGCTCACCTCTGTACGGACAGGAGAACATGAGATCAGAATCTCCCTGCGGGGGGTGGAACGGTTATATCGGAAGTCTGATGTTCTGGGTTTGCATTGGGATCAATCACGGATCTTACTGAGATATGTTTATTTGACTTGGGGTCTCGTAGCTGTAGTTGTACGAGTCAATGAACATGGGCCTACAGAATCTCAACTGACCTACTTCTGGGGGAACGAGGTTAGGTAAGACGATTTGCATTGCTGGAGCGGAGCCGTGATGTTCGTTTTCTGCTTTGGGATCTCGATAGGGAGTGGGGAACAATTGGTCGAAGTGAATGAAGAGGTATAGCTTCCACGAATAGTGGTATGTGTATTATTGCACTTAGACAAGACGGATAGAAGCAAGAGTGGTTGAAAACGACTGAGGATTCGATTCGGGTATCTGTCAGGGTCAAGGCAAGGATAAGGCATTGAAGATGGCAACCAGCATGTATTGATGGATATCGGTGTGCTTCACTATCGTTTTGATGCCTGAGTCACGCTCATGGGATTTGGTGTGGTCGTGAAGCTTGATTGCAAGCGACCAGATCCGGCACCAGCACTTTAGAACTCTTCACGAAACGAGCATGACCTTGTTCAACATACGACTCGAATTCGATTTGAGCCACATGCTCAAAGTTGCCCACGAAGGTCGCGTGTCGATCAGGAATCGACCATGGTTTTTGGGTACATTGTCATTTGATATTGATGAATTGTGTTTCGGTGATAGGGACGCGAATGTCACGTGTTTGGTGCTTCTCGGCTAGGTATCTGTGGCATTTTTATAAACGACGAATATCAAGGGGTGAATGTTCTCATGCTGGATCATATGGCGTACAACGGCACAAAGGCTTTTCACAAATATATGTGCCTGAAGCTAAGAGTTAGCCAACTGCGGTAGCCTTTGAATGTGCACAGGTAGGTTTCGAACCTTCAGAAGTTCTATAATAACTTTTGTAATCCTCCTTCCGTCAGAAAGTTCTCCATGTTAGATTGATGGTCCATGAACGCTTTGGAAAGTGCCGTCCTTCCACTGGTACGGTTGAACACAACTGCGCCATTGACAGTGCAGGTCCGTTTCGGGGAATTCTTCATTTGACGATGTTCATACTCAATCGCGAGCATTATGTATGGAATGATCTCGGAATGATGACGAGGTGACCAGACTCAGCACCATCAAGTAAGAATTCGTTTGGTGCAGCGTGCAAGCATGTACCACTCGACAAATACCTCAAACGTAGCTCAATGCAAGAATGAATATTTGAACGAGCTCCGGCGTCCGGTCAAAGATGTTCCCGAGATCTTCATGGTAGCAAAGATGGAAACAGGGCTCTGCATCCATCAGTACATGCCTATCGACTGGTGGCATGCATTGATTTGTGCTCCTGGGAGCTCGCGGCCACAGCGTTAGGAACCAGCGCAGGCGCAATCCGGACGATTTCTTTCAGCATTTGGGGACAGAATAGGGATGAAAGCGCTACTTGGTAGAGTCGAGTTGTTGGCCGGCTTGAGTGATCGGAGAACAATGTTTCGCACCCACAGGGTTGGTGGATAAAAGGTTGCCAAAAGTCCTAACACAGCCAAGTTGAGGAAAGGAGGGAAAGGCTGATGGCCTAACTCAAGCTGCTTGTCCTGTTGGTGGAAACCAACATGTGCATCACCGGCTGTTTTGTCCTGTGTCTTCCTCTTCTTCAATGCTGGCTGACTCGATTTCTGACGGTAGGAGATGGAGGAAGTCTGGAGTGAGGTGTAAACCGAATTCTGTTTATGCACTTGTTAGACAGGCTCTCGATTTGACAAAGATCAGGACGGAACGATAAATGCACATGAGGCGAGGCACGAATTGAGACACTTGAGGATTGATTCCTAGACTTACGGCCGACAAGTAATTCATTTCTCGACTCCCTGAGCTGCAAGGATGGATCCCATGTGCTGTTCTGCTGCCATGCTTCAGGAGATAGTACGTCGAAACCCGTACCCACAGTTGAGCCAGCATCTGGGATTTGTGCTTGGCTCTGCAGTTGAGGTATCATTACGTTCGAAAGAGGTTCCTGGCGCATGGTGTCAAGCCATACTGGCGGATACGTGGTATCAGACCCGGGAGCAGATAGAACATGGCCACTTCGCGTCTGGTCTGTTCGGGTATCAACACTGGAACCTTCTCTCGAAGTTGAATAATCTGTGTCAGCAGCGGTCGGGTTGGGCAGCCCGCTATCAAGGAGCGCAGCAATCTCTCGAGGAGTAGCTCCGTCCCTGATACGCTGCAGCACTAGATCTGCAGTGCCAGATCGAATGGCTTGACAGAGATTCTCGAGAGTGGCGCTTTGCTGGAGCAGTTCGTTGTATTCCTCCGCTGAGGCCCTGAGGCTTCTTCGGTCACCGATATTACTTGGGTTACTGTACTGACAAGTAAAGCCCCGTGCTTGACATTTCTGGCAGGTTGGTTTGCCATCGCACTACCATTCATGGTCAACTTTGGCCAATAGTACTTGGCTCGTCACCAAATACCTTCTGCTTCGTGGATCGGCACCGATCACAGGCTCTTGTCACGTTCTTCCTCGGCTTGGAATTAGCTCCTGATGGGTCTTGTGAGGGCTTGTTTGCATGCGTGGTCGACATCTTTCTGGAGATCCGGAACTGCCCTACTTAAGAAAAGTTCATGATGCGTGAGTTTGAACTGAACTTGGGACGATCAAAGCAATGCAACACTCCGAGACTAGTTGACTGCAAGGCGGGATGATGCGCCTTTGACCAGGAACCGTCGAGGGATCTCAATCGAAACAAGATGCTAGAAACAAGAACAAGTGCAGGAAGAAGCGGGGCGTTCTTGGCGGGCTATCAATTCGATGTGGTCGCCGTTTGAAAAACTCGTAAGGCACATATATAGTTCTTTGAGAGTACAGAACGTGCTATACTTTGGTGTAATGGAAAAGGAGTGTCTGGGCCTCGCGCCCAATCTTATCACTGTCTTGAGAGCACAAAACTGCCGACTGGTACGCTGAATTTATGATTAGGATATTCATCTTGTCATTTCACCAAGTACGACTGCGAAATATGACTGCTCTCCGTACCAGTGAGAAGGTAGCAGGAGGTGGGCATGCTGTAGATGCGTCATGTGAGAGGAATTGCATTTCCGCTGGTAGCTTGAACGCCAATCATGTCGGTGGGAATGAATTTCCGCTCAAGTTTCTGATCCACTCATGCGCCAATCAATACAGATATAATTGGCTAGAGTACACGATCACAGTCCACTTGAGTAGACCCAGGATTATTGCATCCAATGGACAATAGCCATATCCACATACCTTTTGATCAGATTCATTGGTTGGTGTAGTGGGTCGAATGCCACGCTGGACTCGCTAAGCACAAGAAGCCCCAGGTTAGTAGTAGCAGCCAGGCTGCCGAACTGTTTTGCAATGTAAAGAGTGGCTCGTGTCTTCACTCATCGTGTCTACCACCTGTGCAGAGCAACACGCACCAGGCCGGCCATCTGTACCACGCTTTTTATCAGCGAGGAGCATGAATTTAGCCAAATTTTGCTGATGCACGTGGCGAACGCACATGCTTCGAAGAAATACTCACAGTCCAGATGCCACCTCTATTTTTCCGCATTTCCGATAGGTTCATAGTAATTTGCGAATTCCAACCACACTTTGACCTCCTTACAACTGTCAGACGTACCTGAATTGTCACACAACGACAAACCGAGCAATGTTATACCCCGATCACGACAGACAAGACTATTCGACAGTGACTGGCGACTAAGTGGTGATTGTGAACATGTGAACAGTCTGCTCACTGCCTTCATTGTGACGTTTAGCCATCATGATAGTTCTGCTTCTCGATGACTACGTTGGATCAAGACTAGCTCATCATGATTCATCTTGCCAGCGACATACAAATGCCCAGCAAGCGTGAGCTGGCGAAGCTGGATATTGCTCTTGCAAAAGCAGCTTCATCCTTGAGTGGTTTGATGCCCAACCCAAGTCCTCGTTTCCTCGTCGATCCAGGCTCTCGAGAATGAACCATAGTCTTGTGGAGTTGAAAAACCATCCCCATCGTCTTTGGAGGACTCTTTTTCGCAACAACTTCACAGCGTCCTTCACTTTCGATTAGTGGTATGTGTCCTTGGTGGTTGAAGGCTCGAGAAACATGCAATCGAGCTCAAAAGAATGAACAAGAGGATGCACAGCTCTAGTCAGCAATCTAAATTCAGTCTTGCAGCCTTCTCCAACAGTTCTCCCATCTCCATGTACTTGCGCCCGCTTGCATCAGTAGCAGCATAAGTCGGATATGAGCACCGATCAAACACGAGGTGATCCTCTGGTCCCCAGTTGTCCACTGCACTCAAATGAAATAATTGTGTGGTTTCTTCAGTTAGGTACTGCTGCAATTTGCGCTCGTGTAACGTGATCCACATCACTTTCAGTATACCTCGTGCTAACGTCCAACGTCGAGACGAAGCTGAAAGAGGAACGACCAGAGTGTGGAAGATATTGGATATATTTGGTTCATGCAGAAAATCCATAAGGGCATAGGCTGACTTGGTGCTGGCCTGCACTGTATATGTTGGACAATAGGTCAAGCCAGTTGTGTTTCGAACTCTCTTCAGAAGATTGCCAACGTCTACACAGGCCAGTATCATCTCTTCCTTGGCTCTATGACAGACCCGTCTTGCCTCGACGACGCTCGCACGTGGCACCCTTCTTTCGTCGTTGTCATCAAGCAGCAGCCGTTGCACTGTGACTTGGTAGGTATAATATGCTAAGCTACAGAGCTGTTAGCCATGATAACACATCGTCCGACCTTCATTTCTTACTGAAGATCCACAAGTGGACCTGCAACAGGCGAGCTGTCATCCAGATCAAACCTCGCATATGGTGGAAGGTGTTGTTCCCAAATATGCAACCTTTCAGCAACACTATGCAACCGAGCCTGCTTCTCTGACCATTCTAAAATGACATGGCCTGGCAGGGGACTATCCTCCGGATCTCCAGCAAGCAGCAACGGCAAGATGTCAACGACGATCTGGTACAGGTTGTACAACTCATCTGTGACACCATAGGGTGCGAAGGTGACTTCAGGACCAATCTTTGGATACGGTCGCCATGGGCTTGCCATCCACACCTCATCGTCCACCCATGGACGTTTGGATTCAGGCATTCGCAACCTTATCGGTCGGATGAAGGCAGCAGCCACTTCTCTACAAAAGTAAGCGGTCCCGCTGGTGCTGATGGAGTATTATGGCAACTCACACTTCAACGAGGAAAGTCGCCCATACAGCTCGGCTAAGCGAACGTTGATATTCTGCCGACGCAAATTCGTCATGCCCCGCTTTCAAGGCGAGCTTGACCTTCTTCTCCAGTTCCGTACGAAGGTAGATGCTCTGGCTGACATATAACAGACTCATACAATCTTTTCCTGACACAGTGTTTCTACATGAATCAGACAGGATTTTGACGCAGCTTGAATGCTCGGCTTACCCTGTAATGATTGGAGGAAGTGTTTGAAGGTTGGTTAGCGAAACTCTCCCTTCTTCGAGACTCCATCGCCTGTTCGCCTCCTCCAGAAAAAGCCTTCCCCTCGTGTATTGATCATCGGGATCAGCAAACACAGAAGGATGGTCTGTAAAGAACTGTTTCGAATTCAGCGTTAGTATCGAATCAAACGCAAAGACGGTTTCGACTCACGCATGCTGCGGTCAGTATCGCACTGACCAGTAGTGGAGAACAAAACTGGCTATTCAAGTTTTTTGAGTTCATCTCCCTGACAAACAGATCTTGGTCGAGTGAGGGATACATTGAATGATGCCAGATGAAGAAGACTGAAACAAGATGTGATACGAAATGATCGTCGTCGGTAACGTTGGTCCAAGGCTTGGCAGGGACACGGATGGGGGGTTCGTCTGTCAGAGCTGCAATGCTCATCACTGCACGACGGGTGCGACTTTCATCGTGCTGACCATTGCGAAAGTCGACTGCAGCAAGGGTGCTTTTGGCGAGCTGAATTATTTCGGTGACTGATGCCTCGCTTCGAATCAGTTGCATCAACTCTTGAACTGAGGTGTCATTGGAGGATCGAAGAGTGTCGAGAACAGTGTCCAAGGCCTCAGCCTTTTCATAAAGTTGTTCCAGGGTACGTTTACGGCCACGACGACGATCCTTATTCTCTTCGAAAATACATTGACGATTGTTATCGACGCAATTGCGACACGGATGGTTGCCATCGCACTGCCATGGCTCAGTTCTTGTCGTTGGTCCTTGGACAGGTCATGCTCACCTTTTTCTTAGCTACTTTGCAGGCCGTGCATGCAGTGCCAACGTATTTGCTACGTTTCGAACCAGACTCGGCTGCTTCGGCCATCGTCAGCCGCCGAGGGGCTCAATCTAGCTACTAGCGTTATCCCAGGAAGTATGGGGAATTCTGGGTGCATGAGGTTTGTGCCAACAATCGGAGAAAGTTGATCATCTGTGTCAACGGTTATATCTTCTTGACTGAGGGGCATGAGGGCAAAGTGGCGATAAGTGTGCCAAGGCTCTGTCACTGCCATCTCAAGGACATTTGCAACGACAGTTCTTTCTGATGCTGCAGCTGCTCCTGGTGTAGCACACACACATACACTGCCGTGGTAAGCAGATTAGCTGCAAAACGCGACGATGGTTATTTTAAGGATTACAGCACAACATGGTTCAATTCAGTGCTTGCCGATACTCTGATCATGATGTAAACCAGTAAAAATAATCCTTCCTTCGCTTGTGGATGCCAGACGGAAAAGTTCCCGGTGGATGTATCGAAAAGAGGTAAAGATCCCGCTCATCAAGGTTTAGTCACATGCACAATCCTTGTTTTCGCGAAAGCACTCTATTGTTTCTATCCGGCTAAACTCTGGCTGCGGATCTTCTACCTCCGTTGCACACAATGGGCTCTCTACACCCCCAATGTCCCTTATTAGGGCGTGCCCAGTTCTCTACCAAGTCGTGATATCTCCAGAACCAACCAGATTCAGAGAGCGCAGATACACGGTGCTCTGTTTACTTTGATTCTTCTGCATGTGAACAGCAAACGACTCAACTGCGAGCTCTGAGACAAGCCCGGAATTGGAATTTTGAATTTTCGATATCGTGGCACAGCAGGAAATGTCAATGATTAACTGAATTGAAGCGTCTCATATGGAGAGGTA
Source organism: Neophaeococcomyces aloes (assembly GCA_022813445.1). Lineage (NCBI taxonomy): Eukaryota > Fungi > Ascomycota > Eurotiomycetes > Chaetothyriales > Neophaeococcomyces > Neophaeococcomyces aloes. The sequence goes on along the minus strand of JAKLMK010000073.1, from coordinate 17,335 downwards.
TCCATAGTTTGTAACTGGAGTTGCATTCGTTACACGAGTTGGAGTTTTGAGCTATTGTATTGTCTGCATCTTTTGTGGTACGATCAGCTGTGAAGCGGGCCAGCATCAACATCCATCACGGGGCACCAAATCCCAATGGAGGATCCAGACGGAGACTTCGATTCTGACTCAGCAAATTTTCTTGCCTGGTTTGTCTCGCTTCCTGGAACCACCATCCACCCCTCTCTACGCATCACTGATTTACGCCATCGCCATGCAGGTCGTGGTATAACAGCAACGACCGATGTTCCAGCTGGAGATGATCTTTTTGTTATCCCAAGATCAGCAATCATAAGTGCCGAAACATCTGACCTTGTGCGAAGGATACCTGGGCTCTTTAATCGTACAGAAAATCATGCTCTCGACCAGAATGGGAGAGATGATGAAGATGAATTGGGGGATAATCTCCATGATATTCCGACAGCCTGGCTAGATCTGATATTCATCTTGTTGTATGAGTATCTGCACTACAACACATCCAAATGGAAACCATATTTACAAGTCCTGCCAGCAAGGCCAGGCAACTTCAATACGCTGATGTTCTGGGATTCGAACGAGCTGCATGAGTTGCAAGCCTCTCATATGACCTCGAGGATCGGCAGGAGTAGCGCAGACACCATCTTCCGCAAAAATGTTATACCTCTCGTCCACGAGCACGCCGACATTTTTTATCCGACCTCAACCTCAACACGATTGACCGACGAGGAACTTCTTGACTTGCTACACAGCATGGGCTCACTGATCATGTCCTATGCATTCGAGCTGCAACCGGATGACGATGAAGATGAAGGGATTTCGGACGATGGAGACAACGCGCAAGATGGATGGAAGGAAGACAAGCCGAAGGCAGGCACTATGGGCATGATCCCTATGGCAGACATGTTAAATGCGGATGCAGAATTCAATGCGCACTTGTCTCATGGAGACTCATCATTAACGATGACGAGCCTAGGAATAAAGGCTGGCGACGAGGTTTTAAACTATTATGGCCCACTATCCAATGGAGAGTTGGTCCGGCGGTATGGTTACAGCAGCCATAACCATGCGAGATTCGATGTTGTGGAATTGCCTTGGGCCTTGATCAAATCGACCATTTTGAAAGCATTCTCCAACGAAGCGGAACCAAAGCAAAGACGACTGAGCAGTTTGATACAGGAAGTGGAAGACGCAAACGATCTAACAAACGAGTCGTTCGTACTTGAGAGAGACGCTGAAGGTCCAGATGATACGGGACACTGTGCCACCCCAGCTGTCTTCCAGACACCACCAGAAGAGCTGGTTGATATTGTCGCAACAGAGATTCTCGGCAAGTTAATGGGCAAGGATAATAACGCCAGCGAACAGAAAAGGCGCTTCTTGACTATTTTCAACGCAACCCTGAAATCCCGGTTAGCGCAGTTTGCCACAAGTGTCGCTGAGGACGAGCAGTTGGTGCTTCAAGCCACTGGTCGTTTGAGAATGGCTATTAATGTCAGACATGGGGAAAAGAAGCTGCTTCAAGAAGCCATTGACTGGACAGAGTTGAAACTGCGGGCGTTAATGGTGGAGAATAATACGAATGATAGCCAGGATGGGCCCCCCAGAAAGAGGCATAAAAAGGGAACCTGAGCTTGCAGGGCGTATTACAGACGCGGGCAACCTACAGCATTGCATTGCGCGACCTATTTTCGCTATTGGATCGCATCCCGTTCAAAGTCCGCAGTTCTGTTACGCCTGCGTCGTACCAACCTGGTCCGCCCCTCGATCGAAAGCTTCGCTACATCAAAATTCCTCTAATGACCGTGATTGGGGACTCAGCAACCCATGAGAGGATCGTCAACAACAAATCGCTTAGCTTTGATGTGTGCGATTGGTCGTTGAAGAAATCAACAATGAAACCAAAGTATTGTTTGGCCACAGCCATCTTTCTCGTTGCAGTTACTGTTTCGAATATCACAAGGCGATCCGTGAGTAATCGTTCATTGTGTTCCATCTGATTGAATCTCGAAATTTCGATAGAGCTTTGGTCTAATCAGTCCATACCCAGCGATCAACGGCTCCAACCTCATAGGGTAAGGGACACCTTCAATTTTGCGTGTCAAATTCTGCAGGAAAGTTCGTGGAACCTAGTTGTTGGCGCATTCCCTGCCATACACTTCGGCTTCGATCAAATGTTTTGGCTGCACTTCGCTTGATGACGGCGCAGGGACAGCAGACGTGCTGACATCCTGGATCTACAGCCAAATATTCGGTACCAACATGGGGAGCAGAGGCAGGTCAGAAGGTCGTTTGCAAGGACAGTGGCGATTAATTTTGATTCCTTTGTTCAATCACGACCGGTTGCGCGGTCTGAAAATCCCCAGCAATCATCTCCTCGCGATTGCGATCTGCTGCTAAGCTGACGTTATTTCAGGCCAAGATTGTCTCGTATGTAACTCTAGGCAAGGTTACCTGCAGCGATCTTCCTCCAAATGCAGGGATAGATCAAAATTGTCTGCGCACGGTTTGATCCTGATACATAACTTGGGGTTCGTGAAAAGGTAATGCGACCATGAAATACATTGAAGACACTACAAAATCGAGTATAGTGAGTTCTCGCACACCACTTGTCGTTCTCACGAATATTCGTCGTGCATGCAAATTCTGCCACCCACTGTAGATGGTTTAATAAAGTGTCAATGGAACTAAAATCCGGATTGCGGGATCACCTGCATTTGCATGTGCTACAATAGTGAACGACCGGATTTCTGTGCCGGATGCCCAGTCACGCCAATAACCTTTCGAGGTTTTATGTCATATCGACATGGTCAATCGGAGGTTATATCCGCCAGCACGTACCTCTTTCATTGCCATATCCAAACAACTTATCTACATTTTCAACTCAAGCTACCTTACATATACACGTACCTAGGTACCTTACCGTTCGATCCAATGCTTGGGATTCTCTAGGTAATACAGAGTCTACAACACTAGTACGGTACTGTAGGTACATATAGTCAAAAACTGTGCGGATGTACGCAAATCTTCCATAACGACAGCGATTTTATCCACAGTCGACTTCTTCGCGACTTCAGCAGCCCAGATCTGTGACCTAAAGCTTGTGTTTTGATTTTTGTTTTTCATGACCTGCATTGCAATATCCAGCACGATAGGACAACGCGCACTCAGTTATCGGAGCTGCTCCGTGTCTGACTTTCCGGGCAAATACTTCGTGCCGTGTACCGACAACTCAGGAGCGGTAGTGAAGAGTTGTTTCCTCGTACACGATATGTGGGTTATGAAGCAAACACACTACTATTTTCTTACATCTCTTGAGGTGCTGACAATGTAGAGCCATGGCCGAAGCATTAATAATTTGGCTCATGAGCAGATCATCACATCACACTACCAACTGTTCCCTGCAACACACACGACATGTCCATGCAGAAAATCATTGGTACTCAGAACCCGCATACCGCCTCTTTTGCTCTGTGTGGCCGTTGAGGACAAATGGCCCCAAGCTTGCAATTGATCTTGGCCATAGCATTCACTATTTAGATGCTTGGCCAAGAGGGTACGTCATGCCTTTCTACTCAACTGGCAGTTGCACTTCTCGAATACCATCTGACGAAGGTAAGAACATTCATCTGTTCATGTCCTTGTACTTTCCCTTCTGGTGGTCATCCACCTCCAGTTCTGCTGTCTATCCAATTGATCAACCTTAGAAGTTCGCGAGGGAACGGATCTATCATTCAGTTGATAAAGCTCTGCTAGACATCATGTGGAGACTGTAATCCCCGGTGACCTTGATACTATCAGCGGTCCTCCCCAGCTGCAGCGCAGACACACCTTCGGATACCGACTTGGAACGTAAGCTGCGAATCACTCGCTGTGCATAGCCTCAACAACTCTCATCCACAAAGACACAATCTTTGAACAAGTACTGCTTCCGACTTTTTGAGAGTATAGCATACGACTCACAGGATTGCTATGGCAAGGAGTCGAATCTTTTGTACAATCTCTCCACTTGCAAGCTGGTGTCAAAAGCCACCTCGTTGGTCTCAATGCACAATCACGGCTTCGGATAAGATGTCCAACACCCTTCTGTCGTTATAAGACAGCATGTCGGCTCAGGTTTTGGCGATGTTGGGCATGACGGTTCCAGCTTCGTAATACTTGTTTGCGAACTTCACTTTCTTGATTTGTGCGACCTGGTCCAGCATGGCTTGTACCTGACTTTGCTTCTCTCGCTTCGAGCGGAATTCCCAGGCGAGGCAAGTGAGAGGAAATATGCATTTCTGTCCCATTACACTGTCACTGAGAACAGCTGGTAGCAACGCCAGAATTTGGTCGGCAACCAGAGTTCGTTGTTCTACGCTTTCAATCCCTAGCGGAACTGTCACGAACCCTAAGAGGAGTTTACAAGTCAACAGGTTCAAGGTTGTAACAGGTACTGTTGCCTCACAACCGAGGGTGTCCAGCGACCGAGATAAATCGCGACAGGCGACGACGTCGTACAATTTCTCATCAGCTTGTTCCAGAATTGCGGCGAGTTGAAAGCCCAAGTCGTACAGCCTTTGCTCAGGGTCTTCCCACTCCATTTTCCATTCTGGTTCACCAAATGGTGATGCTTGTCGTTGCATCAGGGCTCTGACCATCTACTCCAGGTCAGTGAAGTCAGCCACACTCACAATCATATGCTTACCAAGCCATACCGCGCATCTTCAAGAACGGCTTGTGCCATGGGAGTCTGATGCCTTTGTGGACCTCGGAGTTGCATTAACCTGGTAATCCCAGCAATGTGCTGTTGCCAAGCAGTTGGGTCGTTGGTTGTCACTTCGAATAGCTCATACATTGTCATGGCTCGAATAGCAGCCAGTGTATCGTCACGCCACATCAACGATTCATCGTACAGCGCTTGTTGGACCAGGCGCAGAGTCTTGGAATACGCACGCTGTCCTCGTAATACGACAGCTTGATCTGGGTGGACTCTTCCGTACCGCGTCAACGATAAAGCAATCAAGGCTTCCTGTAGAGCTGCAGTTGGTGAAGCTACGTTGATGGCATGGCCGACCCAGGAGTTGTTCCCATCGGCGTGCTGCTTCCAGAACCAGCAAATCACGTTAGACTCCTGTGCAGACTTGACGAGAGTGCTGTCGTCTGACAAGGGGGAACAACTCCGGATCTCTTCGAGATGCTTGCGCGCGACGATACCTTTTTCGGTACGATTTATGAAGACTGGATACCGGTCGTAGCCCTCACAATTTCGTTTGGCTTTGATGCATTGTGTACAGGCGGGTCGTTCTTGGTCACACTGTGGGATGTAAGTTTATGCTTCTTGGTGCCGGAATGTTCTTTCAAGTAGATCCTTACACGTATCTTTCTACGACGACAAGTGGCACAGCCTTTGGAGCTTGGTATTCCGACCATGTTCTGCGAGCTATGCAGTCAAAGTACGTTAGTACAGGGATTTACGCAGCTTGTGCCCCGAATTCATTCAAGTTTAAGGAATGCACGATGTTGATGGCGTTCAAACAATGTGGGCATCATGTTTAACCGACATTCAGGTCATTGGCAAGCGTTGTCGATCAACCCCACGAGGAGGGTTGTTGACTTTCAGGTTGTGCAAGCATCTATTCGTAAAGTCGCTTGGTTTACGAGAAGCTTGTCTCAAGCTTGCTTTCTGCTGAGGTCCACCTCGAGACTGCTTATGTAAACAGTTTTCGCAGCTTGGGACCTAAATACGGTATGGTTTCAAAATCATACGGCCAATTGCAAGCTTGGAAATGAAACGGGTTATTCGAGTTAAGCATTTCCTATATGGAGCTTATATTACATGGGTATGTTCTTTTGTCCAAATAAAAACACATCAACAACGGGTTGATCACGTCGTTGATCAACAAATGGCAACCGGCTTTTTTGTCATGCCATGAATCTTTCCGTTGTCGTGCTCTTGCTGGCTTCCGAATGCTCACAGCCGTATATCGGCCCGTCATGCATCGGCATTGCTAACCAAGTAGCCTTCAACAGTCACTGACTTGCGGTCTGACGAAGCCACAACCGAAGCGAGAATGTAGCCGTACTGCAACGCTGCATACTTGGCGCTACCAACCTCCAATTGCTATCTATGTCAGTTTCTTGTCATGGAACATCATGCGTTGGACAACGTACAATCCTGGTAACTTGTGTGCTAGGTGCGCCGATACCTGTCTCGTAGATGTAGAAAGGATATCCATCGCTGGTGGTGCCAACCACATTGATGGTCGGGACTTGAATGGTCATGTTCTGGATGACAGTTGGTGTTGCGATAGAGTAGTCGATCGTGCCGTTCAAGATTGGGCCCGTGACCGTTCCATTCAGGATTGGCTCAATGAGACGTACACCACCAGTAACATTGATGGGCTTGTAAGCATTACCGATGTTCAGATGTGCAGTGAATATGTATGTCATATTGAAAGGGTTCGCAGGCGTTTGAGCGAGTACCGATGGCGTCAAAGCCAGGACCGCGAGGGAGAGGATTGATCGGAACTGCATGGTGGGAGTGGTTGGTCTCAACAGAGATGGATCCGAAGCGAGTATATGGAGTTGTGGTGAGCTCTGGAAGAATGCTGTCAAGAAGTTGTCGAGATAGAATGTTTGATCACGTCCGTCGCGAGGAATTTATATACATTGTGTTCATGAGAGCTATTCATGCATAGGTACCTGTTACTAAACGATACATGTATCGTCGATCCCAGCTCCATGATTCGGCGGCTGATCACCACTAAGTATTGTAGGTATCCACTCCCCACCTCAACATACGGCCGCAAGCTGGTACTTGGTAACAAGTCAGGTACGGAGTAGGTAGTGCAACACAGCTCTCCCCAGGCGTTGATTTGCAGCACGGAGAATTCCCGTACAGTCATCATTTGAGGATCGAAAGCTTTAGTCGAGTGTACAGTATTTGCGTCACCGGAACCACGCTTTTCGAAGCTCTCTCACTGCTTGTCCAGACATGTACTTCAAGAGATAACGTCTACGTATCTCCTCCCAAAGCTATAAAGCGCTGTAATCGATGAGCCAGTCAACGACAGTTGAAGAAGAAGAAGAAGAAACACTCCCCGCATACATACGTCAAAGTTGATGCTGTTCAAACAAACCTAAGCATTGTCAAGAGTACCTACCGAAGAGGCATGTGCATGGCCATGCACGACCGTTTAGTCCCGCACTGGTACCTGAATCCAACCCTGGTCATTCGTGCTTAGTGCTTAGTGGAATCCCCCTGCTAGCGTCGACCAGATCGACCAAGCGTTGTGGATTGAGCGCCACTTTCTCGCAACTTGGCGACTGGATTTGGTAAGTGGGAATGAGCAAAGGTGAAAACTACCTTGCGTGTTTACGATGGCTGGCACGCAGTACTACTGTATCAAAACTTGGAAGAACTGGTGCACGCCTCGTTCATGTCATCTGTTCGGTTGATGATTCTCGTTCGGCTTTCCTGTCTCAAATGTCCGGCGACCGCGTGGGTCAACCCCGCCGCCCGATGGCTTTTGTACACTTTCAAGATCTCGCAGTGGTAGGGACGAACAAGTCAACTCTTCTCAGTTGTCAACAGCAATCTAACCATCCTGTTGCGCCATCCCAATGAGTGTGACGAGGTTCAATCCCAGAGCTAGGCATCGAGAGATTGGACGACTCCAACAACGACGCGATCGGCTCGCTACGAGTCAGTCTGCAATGATTTCTGCTATTTGGAATTGTGTCTTTCAGTCAATCACATTCGCAGCCTCTCCTCCGTCTGAACACTCGGTAGATCTGTCTGCAAATCCAAAAATGCTGCACCTGTCGACAGATTGAAGCCTTGCTCGAAGCTGTGGTTTAGCAGCATATGACTGCGAGTTCGGAAAGCTACTATTCGCATCACATTCCATTTACTACATCTACTTCTGAGCCCACTTACACTCACAATTCGAAGCCACCGCCTTCCCACTAACGCGAGGATTAGCTCAGTCCTTAAACCAATCCTTTCTGCTTCCCTTATATCCTTGACTACTACTTATTGACCACAGCAATTCGGCCCACGCTCTACGTCGTGCTTTGCAAGCTTGTCCTACACTCGTGACCATGTCAAAAACAGCGCCCGGACGCGAGGAATACCGTTTCGAAACAGGTGTCTGTGATGAAGTCATCAGTGATGAGAGGAAATTCCTTGTTCGAACGCGGTAGTCACGAGCACAATTACAACTGCCTGCTACCTGCAACACCGAGACCCAAGAACCTCATGAGCTGCGACAGTGAGTAGATGAGCTTGCACTTTTTGGGGAATAAGATATTCTCGTCCACTGTGATCTGAACGAGAAACGATGCACGACCCTAACGATCACCGGGATTGCTGAGCACAGAGCCTTTCTACCAGTGAATATCGAATATTGCAAAGATGCAGCACAACCTCGCGGAACACGGAAACGAAGGTCGAGATACAATTTCATGACACAATGTGACGTAATTTGATTCAGTTCATATGTCGACCTAGGATATCAATACTCAACATGACGCAAACATGGACGACCGCGAAGAACGAAGGACAAGCTCAAGATGAAAGCAGTAGCAGTATCCCAGTACGGGGACATCGACAACCTCAAAGCTATTACCGTCCCGGAACTTGCCAAGCCAGAAGAATACGACGTTCTCGTCCAGTAAGTCACTTAAATACAGTCCTTTCACTCTACATCGCTAAATACATTAAACAGAATCAAAGCTTGTTCTGTCAACCCAGTCGACACTAAAGTTCGAGCCGGCAACTACGATGACTACCCAGACTACTACTCCCGTGCACCACCCCTCCCACAAATCATCGGTTTTGACGCCGCCGGAATTGTCAAAGCGGTCGGTGACCAAGTGACCAACTTCAAACCTGGCGATGAAGTCTACTACGCTGGTAGTCCAATTCGCCCGGGTTCAAATGGAGAGTACCAACTCGTGGACTGTCGAGCCATGGCTCATAAACCAAAGAGCTTAACTATGGTACAAGCTGCTGCCATGCCACTGACATGGATTACCGCCTACGAAGCCCTAGTAGAGCGGATGGGTATTCAAAAAGGTGAACAAGTTGGAATATTCATCGTCAACGGATCCGGCGGCGTCGGTAGTGTCGCCAGTCAAATCGCAAGAACAGTACTAGAACTACCGGTCGTGGTAACGACAACTTCAAGAGACGAAACAACCAAGTTCAGTAAATCCATGGGCGCAACACATACCGTCAACCACCGAGAAGATGACCTACCAGGCCAAATCGAGAAACTAAGACTGAAAGTACCAATCAAATACATCTTCATCACGCACACCCCAACATCCAAATACATCATCGACGCCGCCAAAATATGCGCGCCATTCGGAAAAGTATGCAGTATCGTGCAGGACAAAGAGATGCCGATGTATGGGACGGAATTCTTGGCAAAGAGTCTTACGTTCGTGTGGGCGTTGTTAGGCACGAAACCGTACTACGGGGTTGATGTGGAGAGTCATGGAGCTATTCTTAAGGAGTTGGCAGCGTTGGTTGATGAGGGGAAGGTGAAGTGTCATTTGGCGGAGACGTTACCGTTAACTGCTGCGGGTATACGAGAGGGACATAAGATGATTGAGAAGGGTGGTGTGATGGGAAAGGTTGGTTTGGCTGTAGATACTGAGGGGTTGAAGGAGGGTGATGCTTTTACTTGAGCTACATTGGGTCGGTTTATGTTTTTGAGCCTATAGCGTTAGGAGCTAAGGTGTAGATACAAATAGCTTGATGTACTCGGTAGCAGCATTCGACCAAGCTCACGATAGACCTACATGGATATCCTGACTATATTCCAACCCTGACAACCCATCTCAACATCACCGATATAATACCCCAACCAGCAATCCAAATATCACTAACCCCACCACTAACAACCGCACCGACCAGCCCACATCATGATACACTTACCTATCTCTTACTCTCAATCCAAATCCGAATCTCCGTATCTACCTAATACTTGCTTACTTAGGTATCCACTATACCACTGCTCACTAACCTTTCAACCCTTGGCCCAACCAGAATTTTCAGGTACACGTAACCCGTCTCTCTTAGTTAAGGTAGGTCAAAGGTACATAGTCAAATCAAGTCAAGTCAAGTCACAGCTCAGCTCAGCTCAACTCCAGAAAAAGCTAAGAAGAAGTGAAGTCCTTACAGTACGTACATATACCACGGATGCATCCATTTTGGTAATGTAGTATAATGCAACATAACATAATGTAATGTAGATTACTCGTAGTATGGTTAAAACACCCATGCATATAAGAAGGGAGTTATGTATATGGGTGAAATCAGTAAGGAAGAATATCAATTCTAGAGCAGAACTCACATATATATATATATGTAGTCAGTATTGAAGGTTCGCGGTCTGAAGACTGTGGGTGTAGGCTTGGGTGGGTACAGGAGGGATGTATGACTTGGTAGGCAAGTACTTGGGTGCCTCAGGTGCCTAGCGTAGGTACGGAGACTGGCGGTGGTGTTGGGTTCGTACACAGTACCTAAGGTATAGTAACTAGTTCTGGTGCCGCACAATATTTGTCAACTGAGACTGTTGGGCTGTCTGATGAAGGCTTTGATAGAGATGACTATATCTTTTCTTTTTGTGACTGAGATGTTCAGCGTGGTGCTGCCTCTATATATATGAATTGTCCATTTTTTCGTTATCTGGTTATATGTGTCCACCACCCTAGAAATGTGGTTCGTATTCTGATCATCAGCATCTAGTAATCCTGTCCATCTAGGTATCTTCCAGGCAACAAACAAATGAACAAAGTACTAACAAAAACACCAGCGCCCGCCAGATATGATACCGCATTAACATTTACTGCCAAAAACCGCGCAGCCACCAACGGAGCAACAATAGAGGAAACTCGACCCCAGAAACTAGCAACTCCAACCGCAGTGCCTCGAATAGATGTAGGGAAGAGTTCAGGTGTGACTCCATAAAGAATAGCATTGAACATAGACTGGTAGATATAGACCAGCGCATTAATGCCGATGTAGCTAGCTTGGCTGTGGACAGCCGTGAAGGTGAATAACATGGCGCCGAATAGTGCTGATGAGATGATCATGGAGATTCGTCGCCATTTGTAGATTGTTGTTCCTGCTAGTACGCCTATGATTCCTGGTAGGTAGATGTATATGTAGGATAGGTAGGTTTTGTCTAGGGTTAGACCCAGGCTTGCTCCTTTTTTGCGGAGGATTATTGGGAGGAAGGTTCCAGCTATGGTGAAGCCCCAGTAGTCGAATATATATACTGTAGCGATGTTAGAAAGGTCAATTTTGATGTGGTTTTGTGGAAGTGGCATGATTGGCGCATCCGATTGGCAGGGATGGATTATGCAACTTACTGATCCATACGCAGATAGTGAGCCATGCCATGGACAAGCTGCCAAAGAGGACTCGAAGGCGAATAAGTTCTATTTTTGCTCTCTCCCAAAACGTTGGGCCTTGCGGTTTGGTACCTGACCTTAGTAGTATCCTGCTTTCGCTGTCACTGCTATCGGGAGATGAGTCGTCTCCTTCAATCTCAGTAAAGGACTCGAGTGTAACACTGCAGGCTACTGTGTTATAGTTTGCGATGTACTCCAACGACTCCGCAGCCATCTCATCCTTACCACGGCAGAGAAGATATTTTGGAGACTCTCGAAAGCGGAAGAGAACGAATCGAGCAATGAAAACGAAGATTGTAATGGCACCAAGAGTGACCATAGTGTATCGCCAGCCCATATTGTCCGCCTTTGTACAGCATGGTTGGCCTGTCCGAACATTTTTACAAGATTCGAGATTTGTCGCACAGGAGTAGTTGGGAATAAATCCGTATGCGATAGCTGAGCAGATGACCACACCAAGAGGTTGAAAGACGGAAAGTGCAGGGAGTAACCATCGTCGATCCTGTGGGAGAAGCTCGAGGCAAATTGTGGTGTCGACTGGAATGTTCCCTCCGATGCCAAGGCCGACGAAAGCTGTTAGAACAAGTACTCCGTTGTATGTACTTGAAGCAGCCAAACAAATACCGAAGACACCAGCCAGAAGGACGGTGAAGTTGAATGCATAGTACCTGCCGACTATATCAACCTAGATCCAGTCAGCTTCATCCTCTTTCCACGCGTGGTTGCCAACCAAAATGCCCCAAACAACAGCTCCAATGGTTAAGCCAGCAGAGAAAGAGGTACTGAGGTTTCCAGAAGCAACTGTGCTGAAGCCAAATTCTTGTTGTATCGAAGCCAAGATAAGGCCAACCGCCTGTGCCCATAGCAGGTCAATGAAATAGCCACAGCCACAGAGAAAGAATATCGTCCACTGATATCGTCCCATGCCTTGGGCTGCCAGCTCTCGATCGATCAGTAACGCCTTCTTCTCGTACAGCGTAAGGCCTTGCATTTCAGGATCGTCATTGATGAAGACACGTCGCTGTTGGTTGGGGTTGTTCTCAATGTTTGTTGTAAGGGCAGAGTTATCAGCATGTGCCGTCTCGCCTACCACCGTCGGCTTCATTGTGCTTGATACTGAGCTTGGTAGGACGCTTGTGTTGGTCACACAGAGACAGCTTCACTCATGAGGGACAATAAAGTATATAGCGGCTTTGCCAGAATAGACTCACGATTAACGTAGCACAATTCAATGGAAGTGAAGGCATTCGGCAACGCAATATTCCGTATCTTTTGAAGAGATAAGTGCTACCGCTGGATGATGCCCTGGTCCAACATCACTAAGTGACACAGGACCGCGTCGAATTCGTCGAAACATCGTAGATAGGCTGAATGACTTCAGGATAATATGTAGGGGTAGTGCAATCACAGAGTGGGAAGATTGTTGGACGAAATTGAAGGTGGAGCTCAGACCTCACATGCCACATCTGCACAGCCATATGCACAGCCTTGTTGTTCCGCATTCGGTTAGTTCGTGGAGGTCTGTGCACGCCATTCCCGATGCGAACAAAAGGCTGCATTCGGCCGAGGTCACGCCTGCATACATCAGCAAAGACTTCACCAGCACAAGCACGGACCAACAACCATGCGCACGGTAAATACCAAAATCGCACCAAGCTTTGCTCTCACGTGTATCTCGTACTGTATTTCACAATATATAATAACATGCAATGTTGTTATATTGGTTTGTATCGCTGTCTATAAAAGCTCATAGGGTCGCCTCCAACACCCGCTATGGATAGCATCTTGGTAGTATACAGTGTAAGCAGATATGTCTAAGCGAATGACTGGTATAGGGTATCAGTATCAACTCCATGAACACTCGGTAAAGTAGGAAAATCGTTATGTCATATGGCCACAACCGCTCCTTAATCCTGGAAGACGCGTGGACCTGCCAACACATCTGAAAGTGCACCGTTCTCGTGCATATATTCAACCACGTCGAAAAGCTCAAGATCAGTGCCTGGAGGTCCGACAAGACTCATGGTGACCGGAAGATGCTCGATTTGGTTAGTGACTCTTGAAACATATGGCGTCTCCGCTACCGGCAAGGTGTAATCGGGGCATCCAACCAGATATCCAAGCGCGTAGATACTGAATGTTGAATTGAATGTTTCACCCTGTACAGCGACATGATTGCGGTAGTCTGGCAAGCCGCACGTCTGTGGGAAGATCATGATCGTGGTGGCATCTTGATCATACGAACCGAAAAGTGTGTTCAAAGTCCACTCTCGGAAACCTTCCATGGCTTCGACCGCCTTAGCAACTTGATCAGCTTGAACCCCCCGACCGTAGTCAAGTCGCTGCTTTACGATATCACTCATTGGTGGCTCTTCACCATTGTGTTCGGATCTGTACTTGGCGATAAACTCATCGATGCCCGTGTGAATAGCTGAGGATGTGGTGATCACTTGGTAGATCTCACCCGTTGCTTCGTCCAGCGACCTAGGCTGACCGAGCACAGGGGTGGCACGCCAAAGCTCGTTGATGTTGAATGGGATTCGCTTGCAGTTCAACAATTTCTCCATGTTCACTACTGTCTCTTCCAGTCGTTTCTCCGCATCCGACCAGTGTGATTGATCGACTTCAGGATGAGGAAACCATCGGTATTGACCGTGGTAGATAGGATTGGTCATGTGCGGTGCTCGTGTAGGGTAGAGTAGGTTGTATCGACGTTGAGAAGGTGGAAGTCGCGGCATTGGCTTCGCATCCACTAAGAACCCTCCAACTTTGCTGAACAACTCCACATCTCGAGCAAAGATTCCTACCGTATTGAAAAGATCAGTTGCTCCCAAGACTCCCGTGAGATCAATCCGGCCATGACTAGGACGTTGACCATAGAGACCATTGACACCAGCAGGATGCCGAATGCTGCCGCCAGTATCCGTACCCAGTGACACATCGAGCCATTCGTAAGCTGCCGACGCTGACGCGCTTCCTGTGCTGGAGGACGAGGTTTTCTGCTGACCATCGCCTCTCGGATTGAATGGACAAGCAGTATGTATCCAGTCTGATGGGTTCAAACCTTCAGCAAATTCAGTGGTCTTGGCTTGTCCCACTATGACCGCGCCGGCATCGATTAATTTCTGAACACATGGTGCATTTGCCAACTCTGGAGGATAAGTCTCTAGCCAGGCCGTGCTACCAAAGGACGTGCGAATGCCTTTGAGGGCGATTGTATCCTTGACGGCAATTCGGACTCCATTCAATGGCTTGTCTTCGCGCGGTGGGTAATACAACCTCGATGGCAGCGGAACCTGTACACTCTCTGATCGTATGAATTCAATAAAAGCAGACTTTGGTTTTGGGTTTGGAAGGAGCGAGGTGGCAAACGCTGCATGAGTGTCAGGTTGTAACTTTGCAACCATGAAGACTTGTCCGGTCGATCTTTGAATGACTAGTGGTCCAGCAGGTAGCTTTGCCTTTGAATTGTTGATCTTGAGAATTCGCCTGCCGGTGGTGGCACACTCTAGCTTGCCCGGCTGTAAGAGCAGCACAAGCGATAGGAAGCTGCGACACCAAACATCATCGCGCTCTTCGTACTCGTAACAGATCTCTTCGAGGTCGTCCCTGCCAAATTCCGGTTTGTCCCACGGTATAGCAGTGACAGGAATGAAAGCCTGATCGGGTGCGCTGAGAGTAGTGAAACGCTGTGACTTGAGTGACACTTTGGTTGCCCAGAACAAGTATGGTTGATTCTCGATTGAAAGTATGTGAGTAACGGTTGTGGCCATTCTATGTGCAGACGGTATGAAGGTAGAGTGTGGGTGGCAAGGAAGGGCGAGCTGAGGAATCAATAAAGAGATTTGTGAAACAAAGCCTTCCGGTTTCCAGAAGGCACGACCACAGTGTTAATAAACTGGGGCAGAGAAAGAACGCGATAAGGACACAGACCTTGTCACAACTTACTTACTAGACGCTCACACTCTACAAAGCTGATCTCTGCCACAGCATGGGAAAGTGCCTTGCTTTATCGTGCTGATGAGCAGGGAGGCGTTTTCGCGTTTTCAGGCATGACTTGTGCTGATCAAACAAAGATTTCTACATGACAGCATCGACTGTTCTTATCAGTCGCATGGGTCTCGATAAAACAGCCATCAGGTTGCAAGCAAAAGTTTTCGTTGTGCTTGGGTGGATGAGAAATGAGATTGACTGATAAGGTGGTCGGCCTTGGCAGGACAAGACGACGCAAATCTGCATCGCGCTCACTTTTCTCCTCACCCTTCTCCCGCCGCTTTTATCGTCACCTCACCCTTCCCTCACCTTCTACCCACCTTGACCTCACCGTCACCTGGTGAGCCCGTCGCACGATGTCGCCCTCTCTCCACTCCGCTGCGGCACGACCTCCATTCTTTGCTCCACGCATGGCTGATTCGTGCACTGTTCCGGCCAGTCATGTCGCTGGTGCGAATGCGCCCAAGAGTGCGTCTGAAGGGACAACGCCCTAATAAATCCCACAACGAACGCCCAACTTCGACACTACTCTGCTCTCTGTGTCCCTCTTGCGTTCTCCCCTCCCTCTGTCTTGATTCTCATCTTCCTCTCCCTGACGCCCTGACCTGATCGCCAGCCCACCAACTTCCACGGCACAAGCCATGCCGCACCGTCTGACTACACCCGGTTTGAACCGCCGTCGAGCCAACGCTACGGACCTACTGGCCAGAGCCGAGGCAAATGGTTACAAAAGGGGGGCTCACATGGAACGAGATCGGGTGAAAGATGACAAAAAGCACAACAACAAAACTCAGAAGAATCACCGAGGCACACTCCGTCGTTACGTGCTCTGGCAACTAGGCGAAATCACACGCGACCACACGCAACGCGGTCTGCCTGTTCCGAGTGAAGAGGAGGTGCGTGCACAATGCCTAGGACCTAACGTCGAGGCACCCAACCTGGCCACCATCAAGGATTTCTTTCGCTTCTACATTGCCACCAGCTGCCCTCAGCTGACGGGCAAACCCACTACCGACTCGATGGGGAGCATAGCCGAGTGGTTTTTTGCAGGCTTTGCCAGCGCTACGGGGACTCTCATCCCTGAAGATGAAAGAAGTGAGGTCTACGGCGTAAGTCCTTCTCCGTTCGCACCTGACCTTAGCATCAACCTGACTTCAGACAGTGGTTCCGTAAGGTCCTCACCGCCGAAGGGCTACTGGTGAATAAACGAAAGCCTAAGCACAATTTCACCTTACGGGACCTGACTCGAATTCTGTCGACCTTGTGGACCCAAGACGATTTAACCTTCATCCCTGAACGGTATCGGGTCCAGTTCACCTTCATCATTCGAGTCTTCTGCTGGACCGGGGCCCGCATCGGTGCCTTCTTCTCACACGGTCTTCGCTACAGGGACATTGAGCTGGTGTTGCAGCGAACGCCCAAGGCTCCGTGGAAGCTCATCTACAAAATTGATCAGCGGTGGGTGAAGAACAACCGTGACCCGGAGAACATCGTCTTCGGTACCGCGTTACAGGAGCAAGACCAGTTTATCTACGACGACACCGCATTTCTCCTCAGCATGGCCATTGCCGACCAGGCCCTCTTTGGTTTCGACACGCTGGCCGATCTTCAGACCCAGCAGATTCCCACCGGCGACAACCAAGTCGTTCTACGGTGGCGAGAGTCAGCTCTCGACAAGCCCATCCTCCGAAAGTACACCAAAGCCGGAGGCCTCAGCGAGGAGCCCATGCCCGAGAAGGCATTCCGGGAGATATTCCAGAGCACCCTTCGCAACGCTGGGTACCACTGTTCGACTTCCGTCCACAGTATCCGACGTCAGTTGGGGAAGAAGGTGGACGAGCTGTACACCGAGGTCCAGCGGTCTCAGCAGCTTACCCAGGCCGATCCTCGCATTTTTGGCCAAAGCTATGTCGCCAAC
>JAKLMK010000072.1:0-150653 GCA_022813445.1 Neophaeococcomyces aloes | reverse complement strand
TGCGTTGGTCGCCGGCTTCGTAAACTTGGGCGTTGCCTACGTTTGAGGAGGACATGATTTGTTGTTGTTTGAGGGTATATTTGTGTGTTGGAGTTATAGGAATGTAGTTTTGTTTCGTTGGAAAGCGGTGTAATTGTATATTATGTCGCGTGAGGATCAAGGTGGGATGTTGTGGATTTTTATTGCACAAGGTGTGTGTGTTGCTTATGATGTCATGCGGGTTGGAATGAGCTCATTGGGCTTGCCGCGGGTGATGCCGTCTGGCAATGGATTACCCCTGATGATCCTCTGCTCTTGAATGATCGATCGTGGATGAAGATGTTGTGAGCTCTTAGTCCTGACGGTGCTTGTATACAAAAGACAGCTCATCTTATCTTCACAACCAAGCAAAGCATATTTTTCGGCATCATCATTGTGATGTTCTTGTGTGCGTTCGTATCAATGTTGTTCGACATATTGATTGAGATGCACTGCAAACTGATGAAGTTGAGTTGAGCTAGGTGCTGATGAGTCTGGTACTCGCTGTTACTGATCTTGTTAAGGAGTACAGTAGTAGTATATTTTAGGCTCGCGGGTTTGGGATAGGAAGCTATGAGCAGGCTCTACAGACAGTGTCCTCACATCATTCGGATCATTCGACTTACTTCAAATAGGGTTGTCCTTCAGTGTAAAACATCTCTGTTACTGAGTCGTCCTCACACTTGCCTTCCAAGTTGGAGCATGGAAATCGCGATACATCATTCAATACCACGGAGCTCAAGCATGTATGACAATCAAGCAGCGTAGCAGCCACGCATTTAGGTCAGTTTAGCTGAAATTAATCGACTTGCCAGCGGCTGAATAGTACAGTAAGTCCTTACATCGTGAAAACCGAAAAACAAGTTTTGCGAAAAGCATCGATAAGAGTGCTGAACTCAAACCTTAAGACCAAAGAAGACAGAAGCTCGACGTGCTGAAGAAACTCATAACCGAAAGAGGTTGTCATTGTTCTGTGTTCTCCGCAATCAAGCTTTGATAAGACTATGGACCTTTGAGCTCCTAGACTCATGGCCACTGAAAGTGCGCTCTAGAGTGAACTTGCACTCTCTGTTCGATCTCAATGTATTACGAGGGAACATCGAGCACGTCTCAACCAGGTCATTGTGGTTTATACCCACGCGATGCCAGGCCGATGAGAGCATGTATTTGTGTGATTCAAACAAGTATTGAATTGTGTTCGTTCAGAAGTAATTCTCATACTCGCGGAGTAATTGCGTCTGCTCTAGCAGGAAGATCATTCATACACCTTTGACACGTTGAAAATCTCTTTGATGCGGTGACCATACGCGTCTGAATGTGTCCGGAGGGTTGCACAGAGTACCAAGACAGGGTTCGTAATGGTTGCCAGATATCTGATCCTCATTGCTTTCTCAGGTCAGATAAATTAAACTTTCTTGGCAGTGCGTCTCCACAATTCAAAGCTTCTTCCTTGCCGGCTAAAAACAATATCGCAACGATTAATACGAACATCTGACTTTGCAATTCACCATAACATGAGAATAGTGCTGCAACTATGCTAGCAGAACGATTCGACTCTTGAGCTGTGTGTCTTGCTCACATCTCACACACTGGATGGTATGACGATGTGTTTCAACTCGACTCTTCATAATCAATGATACATCGTTTCACCTCGCTGCAACAGCTGTGCTCAAGCACAGCAACTGATCCTACCTTTTGATGGCGTTTCGGTAATTGTTGACCTGGCGAAGAACAACGCATAAGGATCGCGATTAAGCCGGAGCGCTTCCTTGATCCTGCTATGGAAACATAGTAGGTGTGTAGGATGAGCTTGACTTTGATGGTCCAACATACCAGCATATCGCTGGTCTCTCGTAGGTAAATGATGTTCGGTGGTATGTTTTCTATTACAAATCCGACTTGCCCTGCTCACTTGAGTATCACGTTTGCACCTCTTGCAGCCAAATATTGATCGGGTCCGCCAGGCGGTAATGTTCTTACCACACCGAAAATTTCTTGATTGTGATAGCGTAATTTAGTCTTAGGATCAGTGTAGCGTGCAGGCAGACCGGTGATGTCGCAATAGTGTTTTTTCGCAGCGCGGAAGCTTGGAGCGCTTTCTATGTTGGTATATGTTACTGCAGGGCCAAGAACGGATCCGACATTCGGTGAATTGGTGACATTCAATGCCTTTTGCAGATTACGCTCAAGGACGAGTGTCGATAGGCTCTGAGCAGCTTGTGTCATGTTCGACTGTGGTGTGGTAGAGCCATCAGTGGCTGGTGGTTGAGGTGTAGATGCGCCTGAGTTGTTTTGACTCGCAATTACCGATGCTTCCCTGCGTTGCGCCTCCGACACTATCTGCTTGATGTTCTTGTTTCGACGTGGAGAAGGTCGCCAATTGGCATTGCGAAACGGCTTCTTCAGGTAATAAATGTCCATCTGATCAAGGAGCTGCTGATGTGCATCATCCTTTTCAGGTTGAGGAGTCGGAGGCATGCTAAGTAGTTACTGAATCATGCAAGGACAAACTTATTAGTCGTGTTTTGCTGGCATTCAGTTGTCCAAGCAAACGTTAGAGAACGCGGTAAATGTGTGCGTTGTGAGCATCCAGCAAGCGCAGCTGCACTGAAGGCTTGTGTTTCACGCAAAGCACAGAATGGAGGCGGCTGATCGACCGCTAGTGTATGTGACCGGAGTCCGGCTTTTTGGTCCTTTTGTAGTACTTCTTCCATTAACCCCTCCTGCAGCTACAGGAGTGATAAAATACAGTGCCACTTCAAGAATGGTAGGTCGTCTACTGGGTGATTTTAATCTCGTGACTGATATCATGTCAGGAAAGCCCACATGAGCAGCAGCAAGCTCTGCTACTTTCTCGAATCATCACCAACATTGTAGGCACTGTTTGTCCTCTTTCAATTCTGGTAGTTAACATGCTGTTCAGGAGAAATTGAACGAAGCTGTGATGGTCATGAACAAGAGTCTTCAAGAGGTCAACCTGGCCAACATGAATACAGAGCTTGTTGCACAGATGTTCAAAAACTACCAGTCAAATGCGCTCTTTCATCTGGAAGGTATTGGAAAGCATAATTACCTGCCGTTCGAGCTAACATATGCAGCAACTGAGAACTTGAAAGATCCTATATAGTCCAGTTTAACTTGGAAAGCCTGAAATGATTGCCGAGTATTTAGCTGTTGGAAAGACAAAATTCAATCTTAGTGTTCTACATCCACAGCTTGTGCGAAGTTGTGTGAGTACCAAGTGTAACCCGAGTAGCCCATCTGCCTCTACGCCGTACAAACTATGGATAGGTATGTTATGCATGATTGTTTTACCACTCTTCATCTGAGCATGTTCATCGATTTCATGAAGCTCCGCTGTAAAATGTATCTTGCATAATTAGCGTTTGTACTTTGCAGATCGTAAACAGGACGAAATGGCCAATGAATTTCTGTCTGTCCGTGTACCATATTGAGTTCATTTCTCGAAAATGCACAACTTGAACTCTGCCCTCCTGCATTCTATGGTCGAAAAATACGTACTTCGCTGTTGACCACCTTGTGCAATCGCAGATGTGAAGGCCTGTACACATTGACGCACGCCCGAATGTGTCGCGTTTCACGATGACCATCACTACTGTAAATCGCTTCATTGAGGAAAGAAGTCGGCCTCCAATCCCTGATGATGGTAAATGGCCCTCGCCGAGGGTCTATACAGCGCCAGAATTTCCATTCAGAGGGTGGCAGCCTCCTCAGCCAAGTGGTTATGTTCAAAGTGCCGGCACATCCTCAGACAGTGCAATTGTGATTGACAATGGTGGGTGCAGACTGGCCTTTTCGAAGCACTTGAGCTGACAAGGTGTAGGAGCTAGTAAACTCAAGGTCGGCTGGTCCTTTGACAAGAAACCTCGATATCTTATCCCTCCCCTGCTCGCGAAGTACAAGGACAGAAAATATAACAAATACTGCGCCTTTGTCGGATACGATGCATACGCGGATGCCACAACGAGAGGACAAATTCGGAATGCCTTTGAGTCATACACGAGCGTACCAGTCAATTGGGACGTTATGGAAGGCATTCTAGATTACACCTTTATTAAGCTTGGAGTTGATGGTGATGGAGGTATTGAAAGACCGGTAGTGATAACAGAGCCTGTCGCGAATTTGACCTACACCCGACGAATGATGAGCGAAGTGTTGTTCGAGGCATACGGAGCGACGAGTGTTAGCTATGGCCTGGACAGTTTATTCTCATATCGATACAATGGAGGCACATCTGGACTAGTCATCTCATCTGGTCATGCTGCTACCCATGTTATCCCAGTCCTTGATCGCAAGCCACAGCTACAATCCTGCGCTCGATTGAACTGGGGTGGGTACCAAGCTCAAGAATACCTGCTGAAGCTGCTGAGATTGAAGTTTCCCCATTTTCCAGGAAAGATGTATATGGAGCAGATGGACTCCTATCTAAAACAGTTTGCTTATGTCTCCAAGGACTTCCAGAATGAAATGTTGCACTACCTCGACTGGGCTGGTCTCGAAGCCGGCAACGACATCGTAATTCAATATCCATACACTGAGCAGATCGTGGTGGAGAAGTCAGCAGAGGAAATAGCGCGGCAAGAGGAGCGAAAGAAAGAATCCGGACGTCGCTTGCAAGAGCAAGCAGCCAAAATGCGTCTCGACAAGTTGATCAAGAAAGAACAAGAGTTGGAATACCTGCAATCACTCCACCAGCAGTACTTGAACGCCCCTACCAAGAAAGAGCAGAGACGAATTTTGGACGACGAAGAGCTCAAAGACGAAAATGCGCTAGAGCGTGCTATTCGAGATCTTGATCGCAAGATTCAAAAGTCCAGAAACAAAGACCTTGGGAATCCTGCTGATGAAGAGACACTAGAAGAGCAATTGAACAAGTTTCCCTTACTGGAAGTTCCAGACGATCAGCTTGACGAAGACGGCATAAAGGAGAAGCGCCATCAGCGACTGATGAAGTCTGGAGTTGAAGCTCGAATTAGAGCGAAGGCGGAGAAAGAGCGTGAACGTAATCGAATAGCGGAACAGAAACGTTTGGATGAGGAGCGCAGAATTAACCACCCTGAAGATTGGATAGCCGGACGGCGAGCTCAGCGGAATGTACTGTTGCTCAAGATCAAGGAGCAAGCCCGAGCAAAAGCGGATTCAAGCAACCGCAAAGGCATGGCTTCACAGCAGAGAATGAAAACTCTCGCCAATCTCGCATCTGACGGTCCAAAACGGAAGCGCCGTGGCGGTGGGGACTATGATGATGACTTTGGTGCCAATGACGACGATTGGGGTGTCTACCGAACAGTCGCAACAGAGCCTGCTAGCGATGATGAAGAACCTGAGGAGGATCCAGAAGCCCAGCTAAAGGACATTGAAAAGGAGCTGCTAGAGTATGATTCCAACTTTACAGAGCATGATACACTCGACGCACAGAACGACTGGACCAAGAGCTTGATGCATGCCTTCCTGAGAGGGCCACTCCCTGGTGTGGGGGACACTCAACGTGAGGAGTATCAACTGCATCTGAACGTGGAGAGAATTAGAGTGCCAGAAGTCATCTTTCAGCCCAGCATCGCCGGAGTTGACCAGGCTGGACTAGTCGAGATCATTGAGGGAATAGTGATGAATAGGTTTAGTAATCCTTCACAACAGCAAGCCTTACTTAGGGATGTCTTCCTTACTGGAGGCAACACATTATTCAAGAACTTTGGTGAGCGACTGAACTCGGAGCTGGTGTCAACACTTCCAACTGAATTTGCAACTAAAGTCAGGGCGGCATCCGATCCTGTCTTGGATGCATGGAAAGGTGCTGCTCAGTGGTGGAGTGGCTCTTCCACTTCGGAAAGAGCTACTGCTACTGTGAGTAGAGCAGAATATCTCGAGAAGGGCAGCGAATATGTCAAGGAACATGATCTCGGGAATTCTATTTCTCCTGTGTTTAGTTGAGATGAGACCTTATTAGGAGAAAACTAGTGGTCAGTATTCACTCGACGCACTCATGCCAGATCATGGACACAAGCACTGAAGCACAAATCAGTTCTCTACGCATAATCAAGGTCATGAGTTGACGAAGCGCGGAATCAGTTGTCAGATTTAAACAAGCAAAAAGAGATTCAGCCTTTGCACAGCATGGCAAGAGACTGAACAGATACCGCTTTCCCGAACCTATGAGTGACTATATGGCACCTGGTGTACAGAACATTGAAAGGCGATGCAAAGACTCGTTGATGGAAACTCAAAGTTGATGAGGGCCACGTTTACGATGCGCACCATAGATGCAGAATAACATCTAAGCTTCAGCGAGCGCATCGATACTCAGTACTGTTATCATATTGATGAGCTGATTTACTATTTTCTGAGGAATATCCTCAGTGGAAGCACAATGCCACGACAATCAGATTTCGAATCTATGAGTCTGCAAGGACTCGTTCGCCAGGCCGTTCCAAACCTGTCACCATATTACTCCCGAAGCTATTGCCCGATAACCCAATCCCTCGTATGGTTCACTGGCACAGCTACGTCTGAAGCCTCGTCAGCTGCAAGGCTGGGACATCACATCCGCAAGTGCCAGTGCCGCACGAGTGGCGAATCAGTCGTGCTAAAGGAAAGTTTCGTCCCTGTACCGGAAAGGGACCCAGGCTCAACTCTCGACCCCTTCGCTTACGCAATATCGAGGTCATCGAGCTTGGATAAGCGATGTGGATTCTCTTAATTCGGTTGGCTGCATTAGCCACAAAAACTAACTGTGGCTTGCTTGCTTCCTCGGTTCGGAAAAACATCGATTACTGTAGATCGAAATCATATTTCACCTTCCTCAATTGTCGTCAACTCCGTGATGGAGAAAAGTGAAGTTGATTTCAGAAACTCGTGTGCTTTGATCGCAAATCAGTGGAGTCCACAAGTTGCTGTGAGATTGTCCTTTTTTTTGAGGAGCGAGAGCTCAAGGTAGCTTGCCTGCTTTGTTCAGGGCCCGGCGTCTCGATTACGTTACTTAGGTATTGCGAAATGGCGCGTAAAGACGGCAGACATAGACAGCATCACATTGAGAGCAAAGACCCATATTCATTGCGGCGCAACATCTCTTCGTAACGACTTTCCTTCCCCTAAACTCATGTACACGCGGCTTTTCACGGCACTACAGTAGTAGTCTCAACCTAATGCCATTAATTTAATAAGTGTTGACATAATCCCGTCTCAATCCCGTCTTAACTCATCTTAGGATAAAAAACAGCGATCGGTTTATGCAGCCGGACACAGGGAGGGCTAAATGTATTACCGGAGCGGAGAACAGCCCGATGCAGGTTGCACAACTCATCTCAATTAGTAAGTGAACATCATGCCATCCTCATGTCCAGCACTACTGGCATAATGTCTCATGCGGCATCTTTTTCGCGAGAACGTCAGCATACTCAGGCGGACGGAGAGCCTCGCCGTTACTGTAAATCGCATTCTTTCCGATCCAGTACAGTACTGTAACTACATGTTGATACCGACCGGAGAACTTCCTTGGAAATTTGTCATCCGGCGACCGATTCATGTTCGCATTGTTCGACGGCAGGGACCGCACGAAGACGCGGTAGGCGCCGACGACGCAGGTAAATTCGACAACAACAGTGACTTGCATACCTACCGCTACCTATGTACTGTACGTACGGTAACTATACGATGTCTTTCCTGCACCAGGGCTTGCTTGTTATCACGTATTGCCAACGACTGGACACCTTGCCTGTCATTGCGACTATAGTAAGGACGTACAGTATGTATGTACTGCTACCTTTCGCATTACAGTATATTGCTTCATGTCAATACATACATATTGATGCAAGCAGAAATTTTGTAATGTACTATAGTAGTCCCCGCAGCTACTAGGTGCGGAAGAGACTGACTTGACCCTGAGTTGAAGATACTGTACTGTGTACAGTACGACCTTCACGGGTTCTGTTTAAGCTTATATATAATGTTTCTCGTACAATATCTACGGTGAAGGTAGGAGGTACTGTACATGAAATTCGGATTATGCAGTACTGCAGCTACTGCTACTGTACCACTTACAACATACCTTATGAGCCGTTCCACATATTTACTATACGTACCTTAAATGAGTTGTTTCGGAATCAATGAAATTCCGTTGGGCATTGCTTTATAAATTATGTCGTATCGGACTTGGACGTAGGTAGATAGGTAGGTAGATAAGTACTTGGGTAAGTAGGTAGGTACCTAGGTCCATCAAAACAACGACTACCTAATAACTATCTGATCTGGTCTGCCAGAATGCGGCTCCCGAATAAATACGTTGAATACGAATACCATGATGATTGATTGAATTGCAATTCAAGCCTTTCTCGTCCTACTGTATCACGAGTAGGAATTATTCATATCCGCAATACAGTAGATCAAGCAGTAAAGTTTCAACAATTCTTTCTAGTATTGCTTGAATGCTTCCCTCCATGCTTATAATTAACAGCACAGTCAGAAATGACAATGACAATGACAAGCGTAAAGCCTCCGTTGCATCCGGTGCATCGACCAGATCACAACGGTGTCCATCGTTTTGCGTGAGATGACCGCCAAGGCGTGCCGCCATGCTTACCTGATCCTTCAGGATTTGTCCCCTCCACCAATCATCCACTGAAAACGCCTCCTAGCTCCGATTCCACCATCTTAGGGCAGTCCAGCATCGCTGACAAATCAAGTCTGTTCGTTTCGTCATCAAGACTGCATATCTTCATACATTCGTTTGTTCCGTGACCTGCCTTTGGCAGGTACCGAGTAGTGTACTCGTCCGCCGTAACGCCAACACCAACGTCCCGCAGAATCTAGGACCTCAAATCGAGAATTGAAGATTGGTCTCGTAGTGCCTCTTCATGATCACATCTATACACCATAGTAATCTCACTAGCTTCATTATCGTAAGCTACATCCAACGCCAGCGCAATGCGAACCACATAGCAAGTAGAACAAATGACCTAAACCAAGGACATATACTCAAGCGAATCAATATCGTTCTATCGGATTGTTGGGCTTGTCTGACCAAGAACTGCAGGACCTTGTAGTGCAGCTTGAGCAGGAGTCATGTCTGTCTTCAGTCGTTTCGATTGTTGTTCGTAAAAGTTCGGATCAGAATGCGGCTGGTCATGTCTCTTGTCTTGTGCGGATAATGCAGTTCCCATCTCTGCTATTCGTGGTAAGGTCGGTGTTTGTGATGCATGACGAGGCTTGCCCGGCTGGAGACCGTCGACATTACTAGGAGGAGGCGGCACTTCGTGTTGCGACTCCAATAACCTCGATTGTAGGTTAATGATGTAGTCGCGCAATTGATAGTTCTCGGCTTGCACGGTCTTAAAGTTCTCACTGAGGACTTGATAATCCCGCACTTGCTCTTCGAGCTTCTTTATGTAGCCTTCTTTTCGTTGTCTGAAAGCTCTCTATTCGCTCTGTTAGTCGCATGCGCAAACTCCAGCATATGGAACTCTTGCACGTACCTGTGCGGCTCTATTTTGTGCAGCTCTCTTACTTGTGCTCAATTCTCTTTTCCCATATCCCTTG
This sequence comes from Neophaeococcomyces aloes, assembly GCA_022813445.1. Taxonomy (NCBI): domain Eukaryota; kingdom Fungi; phylum Ascomycota; class Eurotiomycetes; order Chaetothyriales; genus Neophaeococcomyces; species Neophaeococcomyces aloes. The sequence goes on along the minus strand of JAKLMK010000072.1, from coordinate 141,083 downwards.
CGACCATCGGTTTGAGTATTGTCGCCGTCACTGTGATCGCTTCCGCCGGTTTGAGTTGGACTAGGACCAGTCTCTTGCGGCGATGTGGTTTCTGTGTTCATCATGCTCGCAATCGGCTGATAGTTGATAGGTGGAGGTAAGATATGTTCAGGTTGGTCTCGAAGTACTATTGTTTGTGGTTTAGCGACTGGCCAGGGCGACAATAGCTGAGTAATGGAAGTCATGATGTGGAAGTAAGCGGGATTGGCTGGGGCAATTAAGAACAGGCTAGTGGACGCTCCAGTTGCAGGCTTAGGTCAGCAGGACCAGTAATAGCAGCCAGCAACAGTCTTACAACAGTGAGAGAAGCAAATGATATATGCAACAAGACACTGATGAAAGCAGCTTGGACCTGAAGGATGTGGAGCGTGCATCCAACCTGGGTCAATCGTCTCTTAAGAACCCAGGCATGGAGGAAGGCAAAGTTGTGATGGGGCTCAAGACCAGAACGGGTCGAGTAGGGTGATGGAAGAGTGAAAGTGCAGGTGGAGATGCGGCAGTATCAAGTGTGGTTATGACGGCAATTCATGGGCAAGAGGGTGGGTGCTATTCTTACTATTCACACTGCCAAAGGACGGAGAAGCCTAGATGATTGTCACAGTCAGTACCAAGTATCAGTGTACCGTAAGCAAAGCAGCGAAGAACACCGTCATGCAACCCGTTCGGAGAAGGGATGCGGAGCAGTAGAAATGCTAGCTTGGGGGAGACTTTGATTAAATGCAAGATCAGATGGATGGGAGCCAGGAACAAGAGAGCTTGTCCGAAAAGAGCCGGGGGTGTGATAGGCATCGCTGGACATGGTCATCATCGTATCTGGACACTAATTTCTCGTCCGCGATTGGATGGACGGAGACGGCACAGATGGGGCGCGTGGTGATGAGTAAGGATAGAAACGTGGGCAGATGCGATGCGGCGGAAGCGCTGGCATACCAAAGGATGTGGTGCGAGACTCGGCAGCATCGCGTATTGTTACCGTGCGGCAAAAGAGTCAACGTTTCGACACGGCGAGACGGCTAAATGCAGGACTAATGAACGTTGACAGGACGGATTGAGGATGCGGCAAAGACGAAAGTTGTGCAGTCAGTAATTGAAGAGGCGTCAAGGAAGGGAAGCAAGCACTCTAAGGGCAAAAAGGCGTGAACCTGACTCGTGATTGACTTCATTCGTGAGCCAAGCGCCGCGAACAAAAACAAATTGTACCTACATAACTCGTACCACCGTCCCGAGGATAACGAAAACTAGGCCCAAATGAGATTCAACATGAAAGTATTAGCGAGGCGGACGTCTTATGTCAAATTCTCTCGCTGTCCGAAAAAGTTATGAGGGACACGTAATCAGCTACCGGTTCTACAATTCGCAGGAAAAGGCTTCCTTGATGGCTGATGGAGTGCACTCGGCCCGCAAAGATTCTGAATTCGTGTCAAAGCCATGGAGTGCTCCGTAATTCTAGAACTGGAGCGGAGTAGTCAGCAATTCGAGCCTCACAACCATGCGACTTGCCAAGGAGCCGATTGGGTTGAGTAGCGTTCGAGAGCGTGATACATCGCGCCACTCTATTCCCTTTCTGCATCATTCCCTTTCTTTGGCTAACTATTTTTGAGCATGCTCCGAAACGATCTGTCATCCCTTAGCTAATCGTGCGATCAAGGGTGTCAGCAGTTGGTCATCCATATTGTTCACTTGGCCAACCTCTACCGAGGTTCGCTTACACCCACCCGCAGCTGGCCATGTGCCCTGGCATCCATTTGTGTGCAACGTCGGTAAGAAACACTCGTTGTATGAACATTTGTACTGTATACTGTTTCGTGTTCCCAAAGTGGTCATGATAACAGGTATTCAATGGCCGCTATAGTACTTTGACCTGATTTTCGGTGTGGCGGTTTCTTTCCTATACAAATGGAAATTGCGACAAGGCAGAGACGATGGGTGGTGATCTCGGTCAAAATACTCGATTGAAACGGACGTACCTCACCTGCCAGATTCGTCATGGTCTGAAGTGGTCCAGTGCTGATTCGCCTATTTGGCAGCCGTAACAACTTCCGGAAGGTGGAAGTGCTTCATTTTACCGCTGTACAAGTAGTCTGCTCACGATGACCAACGTTGATCCCTTGCGTTGACTTCCACACACTGATACTGTAGTGACGGGTCGAAAATGGACTGTGCAGAACATCCCGTCTCGATCTGCCGTTTCTGAGGTAATCGTTTTCTAAACTCGTCACCTCAGCCAACGATACTGTTGTAGAGCATTGTGGCCAAACAAAGAGCAGAACAGCTCAAGCAAGAGCTCGAGTTCAGTTGTATTGGTCTCCGAAGACTTGTTTGACACAGATAAGTGTTGAGGGCAATTTAGTTGTGGGATGGCTGAGGCATACGATGGCAAAAACGATTATGCTATCTTATGCAGCAGCGAGGTTGTTTGGGCATGAGTCGACGAGGTAGTGACCGTACGGCAGAGCTCATGTTAATTATGCAGCCAACCTCATCGCAGCCTCTTATATACATTGTCTACACGATAAAACGAAGAATGTTTTCAAGAATTGATAGAAATGTAATGTTGATTTGCCCGGATTTTGATGGAGCCTAATGCTGTTACCTCATCTCCTTCCTTTTATCATGTCCTACATCCTCGTCACTATCACTTCCGATATCATACCTGTCTCCATCTACACCCTCGTCATCAGTGAACTTCTTGTGTCTCGCGGAACCATTACTGATATCCTGAAGCTCGTTCTCATCAAAGTCTTGTGCTTCCACATCCCGTGTACTCCTCTTACCATGCGCCATGGGAACTGGAGCGTACACGCCGAGTTGTCCTTCTTGTACCATACGTCGCCGTTGCATCCGTCCTCGCCACACCCACCAGCCAAAGAACGCCGCTATGACAATAACCACAAGCAGAGCAGCTTCGCCTGATCGGTAATAAGCTTTCAGCTCTGCCTGGTGTAGCTTGTCTTTCGACTCCTCTTGCGCTAACGTGCTGTTCGGATGACCTCCAACGCTTGTCTCAGGATGCGCATCCTCACCGTCAATCTGCGAATCGACCGGCTTGCCCCCAATGCTTGCTATATCGACTCCCATGAAACGGTCAAGCATATCTCGTGTTCGTCTTGGGTAGTCGAACGGTACCATGTGCGAGGAATTGTAGAAGAGCACGTATGTCAAATTACGAGCCTCTTGGTAGATTCCAGCAGCTTCACCTTCGAACGTCCAGTCGCGTTTTGGTGCCCAGACACCAGGAGAAAGCTCAAATCCATGACCGCCAGACCAATTCATGTCTGCTATCATGTCCTCCGTGCCAATATGGTTGCAAATCATGTCTTTCGCGCCACTGAATAGAAGAATCGGGACGCCATCTTCAAGCAGGTTAGGCAGAAGTGTGTAAGAAGTGTTCGATTTCTGAGCACGGAAATTCGAGCTCACAGCGCCAGAGCATTCAGACCATCCCGTTCGCTTGTCCGTGTTGATATGTAACGCATCGACTACGTCTTGTCGACGAAGGTAAGGAGTGACAGTTTTTAGGTCCGGTGGCCAATTCATGCCGCAGGATGGATATGAGTCTTTGAGCCGCACATCGTACATGTTGTAACATTCGTTTCCATCACGAGTAACGTCCAGGAAGACAGACAAGACATTTTCGCAGAGGTTGATGCTGATGCGCTGTTCCGCTCCTGGTTTGCCAAGCTCGGTCAAGCAATTGGTAAGAGCTCTATCCAACCTGTTTCCAGCATCTGTTCCTCCTTGAACCAGCCCCTCTGCGTATGCGAAAGATGCGTATGCTTGGTATTGGTGTATAGGGCTGATCCAGCCATTCCCTATAAGCAAACCTTTCAAATTCCATCTGCTATTTGCTTCAACCCTTGCGTTCCGGTCCACAACCGCTCGTGCAATATAAGGTATATGTTGTCCTGCATACGACTCACCAGCGAAATAGAGGTCGTCGTTTGCGTATTCAGGAAACAAAGCGAACCATTTTTCCAGAAATATTATGAATTGGTCTGCCATCTCTTGTAGTTCGTGCAAATAGCTGTCCGTATTGACATAGCTGAAACCAGTACCAACTGGATTGTCGACAAACAAGAGGTTTGCAAATTCGTCCCACGAGCCATCGTTGTACTCCAGCTTGCCTCCCTCTCTTACTCTGTAGGGTCCCAGTTCCATTAAGCCTCCATCTTCAGAAGAGCAACCAGGTCCACCATTGAGCCATATTACTGTCCGCGCCTTGTTCGCAATGTGTCGGTTGGCGTAATGCCAGAAGAAGAGGTTTCCATTATGCTCGTGATTAACTTCAATGTGTCTATAATTACGTTAGATCAGCTTCTTGGTATGTCGATGCTCAACTGTACCCTGCATGCATCTTCAACAACGGCCCAGCTGGTGCGCCGGGCAACGACTTCACATAGTAATCGGCAGCGGTTTTGTCTGCCCAGACCGTAGGCATAGTCAACAACCAAATCACAATCAGCCATACTGGCGTCCACGTTGACATCCTTGTCTTCAATCTGAACAACGATGAAGACATTGTCAGTTGAAGTAGGACAAGAATGTTGGTTGTTTCGAAGGTAGATCTTATTTTGATCACCAGAGCATCGTGCAGGCTCAGCTAAATCACAATTGACGAATCCTGACTCAAAGCTCGAAGCGTCGAATGCAATGGTGGTATTTTGCTGTGGCCTTTCTTGTCCTCACGTCACCCGAAACACAAACACATGTAAATCCCGCTGCAGAAAAGATAGTTGTGCAGAAAATGAATGACCTCTCCGTCAACGTGCTGAGACGCAGCCTACTGTAAGAGGCGTCCTTCTCTTGCAACGTGATCCTTGTAGAACCCCTAAGTACTAAATCGCCTAGCTCGCTCAAAGGAGGTTAGGCGGGCCCGAGGTCGGTCGCTTCGCAGCACTCCTTACTCTGTTTTGACCTCACGTATCACACTTCGTACGTCTACAGTAAGGGGTAGGCCAGCTTCGTCAAGTCATACTCATGTTCGTCTCGACCCTACGAAGTGACGAGGACTTTCAGAATGGTCTTACAAGAGTCAGCAATCTGAGCAGAATAACCGTTGTTCGCATGCAACACGCAGTGTTCTACGAACACATATGTCAAACCTCCATGTGGGTAGGCTTGTCGTGGCGTGAGATGTGAAATACTCCTATTGATTACGATGCAACGTTCCTGTCATATACAGCCAACGCTATGGCACTCGCTCGAACGCTCGATCTGTGATGTTCATGATGATTTGGCATATATGTAACGATCAATCTTTGGTATTGCCTCATCCTCGCCAATAAAACTGGCAAGAACCAGAATGTTGCCCTCAATATTTCTTGCGAGGCTACGGCAGAATTCGAGCTGGCTAATGGTCGAGTGCTGGGCAATGGGAACCACGCTGCAGCAGCGGTGACCCAAGAGGTTGAGTGCTCGACAGCTCCAATTCGACCTCATCATAACACCGAGGTAACCACAAAGCGCCAGCACCGTATTCGTTAAAAGCAGTCAATCTCCATGATGCACTCTAAGGAAATCTACTCGGGCAGATGTTGATGATATGGATTGGGAAATCTGACGGGCCTAAAACCCAGGGTCAGAACTCCAAAAGTCGTGCAGGCTGAACCTTGCGGCCATACCTGCCAGCAATCTTGACCTCGGAATTTCTCTCCGAGGAATGTTTGCACCACCTCGTGGTAGGGCCGCCATTTCTCGCACGCCAGGTTGTGGACCGTTTCCGCTCCGCCCCGGCTCCAACCCAACCTCCCAGATACTTTTTGTCATGATTCTAAATTTCCGCGCTGGTAAGTGACATACGAAAATCACACGTTCCGCTCCGCCCTCATCACGCAGCCATCCGCTTGCATTACTAGTGATATACCCTCGTATTGCTGCAAGATATTTTATCGGATGGGATCCAAGTCTTGTGTCTTGGCTGTGCTAATCGGCATCTTTTAGATGGTGTTAATGTCTTTACGGGGTGCTTTCGTCCTTGCTGACAGTCTCCATTTGTGGCTGCAGCCAAAGATGGTATTACTGAGGAGATGATACCGTTTCAAGCCGATAATGTCCGCCGAGTAAAATGAGCCGCTCTCGTTCTGGTGTCTTGCAACCTGCTGGCTGGTGCGAGATACAGTGACGAAAGGCTAGATCTAAATCTGCGGAGGAGAAATGATTCTTTTCTGGTCAAGAGGAGGTACCGGGATTGACATGAAGCTATGGGCTTCATCTATCTTCCCATACCACGATCCGTATGTGTCGCGTTTCTCTCATCCACATACTTCCCATTGTGCAACATCCTCTGTATACTCTGCCAAAAATTAGCTGAAGCCAGGCTAGTCATGTTGAACTTGCGTGCATCAGGAAATGAGGTGACGTTTTTGTACAGCCAGGCAGTGAAGGCTGGGTCGAGAATTACCTTGAGAACCTTCTTAGCAGTGGTGACCGCCATGCTTTCGGATGGTTTGAGGAACAGTACACTGACTTTTGCAAAATGAACGTTGTGTTCTGGAGCTTTCCAAAGGCTGGTGGGAAACTAACCTACCTCACGAGTGCAAACGCCGTGCGCACACTTTTCGATGAAGTTGCTCAAAACCTTCACTGCTGAGATATAAACGCTGACCCAGCTAACCAGCCATTCTATTCACACCGTGGACAATAGCAATGAATTTGGACGTTGCAAGGAGGGCATAAAGATTTTCCACTGTCACGATTTCTCTTGTCACAGTTCAAGTTCAACAATCTTTCTCACTTGTAACCAATCTACCATTTGCAACCCATCTACCACAAGCAGATCGACTTGCCATCCATCTACTACAAGCAGAGAGCACATCGTTAAACTTGACACCAATACAGATTACCGACAATCAATTAGCAACCTGTACCTACATTCACCTATTCTATCTGATCAAGCATCATGTCTTCCATCCAGGCTCTTTCTGTTGAAGAGTACTACAACTTGCACCATGGATTGTATTCCCCATCAGACGTACGGCTTGCTCATCTTCCGACTCCCATCCGAGAAAATGCCATTCGAGCCAACATCGCACCACACTACAATTTCGAAGCAGAGGACGAGAACGAAAAGTTGATGCACGCAGTCTTTGGTAATCAGTACCATCAATATCAGCTTGATGAGAACGCATTGGCAGACTTCGGATTCGTCATTCCTGAAAGTGTCAAGAACGCAGGCAAAGTCATCAAACGTGGTGGATTTGTTGTCGATGACGATGATCGAAGCATATACACCATCTCCAGTGATTCGGACAGCGAGCACACTAGCTTCGAGGACACAGAAAGCGAGTACACTAATACCCTTCACAATGATACACAGAGCGAGTATGCAGGCATTGATGTCGACGAAGAGAACATCATCGCTACTGGCACTTACGGGAATCCAATCAACCTCGTCACTCCCACTACAGCTCACACCATCATTCCCTCAATGTCTGCTGAAATCTGCAACGTCGAGGTTCCCGATCTCACTTCAAATGACGAGAATTATGATAATATTCTATACGAGAACGGTCTTGCGTACGACGCTTCACCAGCTACACTACATTACTTCAACCAAGCCGCTGTACACATCACTACACGGGAACTTGTGGATGATTTCGTCGCTGCTCAAGCCACTAACCTCGCTGGCGGTGCTCTAGATATCGATCAAGTCGCTGAAGCGGAAAGAGAGTTTGCTAACGATGCATTCTTCGCTGCTGATGGTGCCGACAGTTTTACCAACCCACCTAGCCCACACATCCTCGATGGCACGTACAACCCTGGCTATCTCAACTATGCAACGGCTATGACAGCTCAGAACGAGACTGCTGTCCCTCTCGAAGTCGACGATCTCGCAGATCCCGACTACTATCTTGGTCCTGACGGTCGAGCCCCAGACGACAGCATCTTCGACCGAGCGGCTGAATCAAGCGCTCGTGTCACGACACGTGTTAGTTCAACACCAAGCTACACAACATTGTCGTCTCGAAAGCGCGCTGCAAGCGCAGAGCCAGATACTACCACCACCAAGAAAGCCCGCATCGCCTCGCGAGGCTTTGCAGGTCAATTCACGCTGTTCCTGCCTCCGACAATGGCCGAAACAGGCAACTCAACCGAGGCCGTGACCTTCGGCGATCGGCGAAACGCCAACGGGGTCATCCTCAATCCAGCTTTCTCCAAGTGCTCATACTTCCACAGCCTTGACTGGGAGGAGGATTCCCAAGGTGACGCCGACCTCCAGGCAATGCTAGCGTATGCCAAAACGAAGGCTGAGCTTGCCGAGGAGATCGGCCGAGACGAGGGTGAGCAGCAGATGAGAAAGCTCTGCCATCTGGAGTGTGCCGAGGCCAGGTTGACTGGTCGAGCTGTGGGCCTCTACCGTTATGAGGAGGGCCACATGACGGTGGAGGAGTACGTCGAGAACGGTGTCTGTGTGTGCTGGGAGGGTTGCTGGTGCAGCAAGTTCTGCACTCGATATGGTGATGTGTTGTGCCCTTGTGCTCGACACCTCATCCTCGAGGCATAATTTGCTGTGCTGGCGTCCTCCCAGTAAGGGCGTTCTCGTCCGTGTGGTGGTCTGGTGGTCTGGTGTTCGCGGCTTTTGGGTTGTGGGTTGCGGGTTGTTGTTGTGCGTTCTTGATCTTTGTCGTTTTGTGGCGTTGTTGCTGTGCTGCCTCGGTTGGTGGCCTCCTCTGGAGGTCAAATTGAATAAGATACGAAGAGGCGTCGAGGCTTTAGCCTCATTATATGAGACTGAAAATGAGCATTCCTCTATTTTGGTTGATTTTCATCCGATGCGTATTGTCCTACTTGTGCCCGTCTTCCTGAGATATACAACACGATCACAACTTACCACGTTTCACGTTCTCTATCAGACCACATCGGACAGCGTAGAAAACATTGAAACTGGACACAACACATAAGCTTATTGACAAACCGATCCTCCAATAACTCCAACACGTTGCTCGACTGAGCAACCGCAAGATTCATACACTCCTACTTTGCGATCCAGAGCCATTACTAGGCGTTCACCCAGGCATACATCCTGTTAACTCATGTCAAAATCATGAAATTACTTCATAGCCCACCAGGCGACAGCTCAACCAACACTAATCTGTTTGAATTCTTGTTCAGCATCATCAAACTTCGAGAATCCATACATTGCCGTAATACCTCTGACCTGACCACGAAAGTGATGAAACGATTTCACAACATGACAGTGATCTAAGAGAACATAAAGCGAATTCACAAGAAGTCGTGTTTCAGACCAAAGTGATTGTGTCCGGAAGAGTTGTGGTTAACTGGTGCCTGGACCACTCTGCTTTGATATCGCCTCGTCCATTGTAGATGGCTATACCGGTTTGAGACAGGCATATGAGGTGTATAGGCTGAGGTAAGGTAATATGGCGACTGCCAGATACTGGTCCTCTGCGTTGCACTTCAACTTGTAGAGTGGCCGGACCCAAGACCGGACTATGCGTGTAAACTGTATTCACTAAAGCTACAGCCTGTGGGTGTAGCACATTGTCTCTACCCTTACGTAGTCGACGCTAAGACAATGCTGTGAATTGTCTATTCCTAGGTATTTAATGTGGTTCAGTCCAAGTTTTTGAGCCCTACCTAGTAAGAGCGTCAATTCGGCCCCTTTCTTCTGGATAATCTTCGGCAAAGCTGATAAGAATTTCATCCTCGATAAGACATTTTTTGACCGAGTCATTTGTCCCTCCTCATGATCCACGAAACCGGTGCTACATAATTACTTCCCTTCGCACCTTCACTTGAGATTCTGACCATTCAAGATGGCAGTCAACGGTGATGCCAACGGTGCAGTTGTTGGCCAACCCAACAAAACTTTCGACACAATTCTCGTGCTCGACTTTGGCTCCCAGTACTCACACCTTATCACGCGAAGATTGCGCGAGCTCAATGTCTACTCCGAAATGCTTCCATGTACTCAAAAGCTGGCAGAATTGTCTTGGCAGCCGAAAGGTATCATTCTGTCGGGCGGTCCTTACTCAGTCTACGAGAAAGAGGCACCTCATGCCGACCCTGCATTCTTCGAACTCGGTGTTCCAATTTTGGGCATATGCTACGGGTTACAAGAAATAGCGTGGAATCTAGACAACAAGAACGTGGTTGCAGGCGACAGGCGAGAATATGGTCACGCTTCAGTCAAGGTGGAGAGACACTCTGGGAAGCAAGCACATATCGACCGACTGTTTCAAGACCTTGGAGACGACCTGGAGGTATGGATGAGCCATGGTGATAAGCTTTCGCAACTTCCATCAGGCTTTGAGCCCATAGCAAGTACTAAGAACGCGCCTTTTGCTGGAATTGCTAGCATGGATAGACCCCTCTTCGGTATTCAGTTTCATCCAGAAGTTACACACACTCCCAAAGGAAAGATCCTGCTCAGCAACTTCGCTGTACAGATCTGCGGTGCTAGACAGGATTGGTCGATGGAGAAATTTGTGGACAAAGAGATCGAGCGCATAAGAGCTATGGTTGGGCCGAAGGGACAAGTCATTGGCGCCGTCAGTGGCGGTGTTGATTCCACCGTAGCTGCGAAGCTGATGCACGAAGCTATCGGTGACCGCTTCCATGCTGTGCTGGTCGATAATGGCGTTCTGCGACTCGACGAGGCAAAGACAGTGAAGAAGACGCTTACAGATCATCTGGGCATAAACCTGACTGTGATTGATTCGACAGATCTCTTTCTCGGAAAGTTAAAGGGCGTCTCAGACCCAGAGAAGAAGCGAAAAATAATCGGAAATACGTTCATTGAAATCTTCCAAGATACAGCAAAGTCGATCGCAGAGGCTGCGAAGAACTCACCACGAGAGGGTGATATTGAGTGGCTGTTACAAGGCACTCTATATCCTGATGTGATTGAAAGTATCTCTTTCAAAGGTCCGTCAGCTACGATCAAAACACATCACAATGTTGGTGGTCTGTTGGAGAACATGCACCTTAAGCTAATAGAACCACTACGCGAACTTTTCAAGGACGAAGTCAGGGCATTGGGCACGAATCTGGGCATACCAGAAGAGCTTGTCTGGCGCCATCCATTTCCTGGCCCAGGTCTAGCCATTCGTATTCTTGGTGAAATCAATGAAGAGCAGCTGAGAATTGCGAGACAAGCCGACAAAATCTTCATCGACGAGATTGTGGCAGCTGGATTATATCGCAAGATTTCGCAGGCTTTTGCGGCACTATTACCTGTCAAGGCTGTGGGAGTGATGGGCGACAAGCGCGTGCATGCACAAGTCATTGCTTTGAGAGCTGTCGAGACCACTGATTTCATGACAGCTGATTGGTTTCCATTTGACGGAGATTTCCTGAAGCGAGTGAGTCGAAGGATCGTCAATGAGGTTGACGGTGTCTGCCGTGTTGTTTACGATGTGACGAGCAAACCTCCAGGCACGATTGAGATGGAATGATAGGAGCGGTAATCCAGTAGTGTGTTCCTCTTCTTAGCATCGATTTGATTGTGGTATGGTGATGATGAAAAGTTTTTATGATTTTGTGATACCCGGCATGGATATTGGAATACTGGCGCTGCGAGGTGAAGCACACTCTCATATATTTTTATCCAAGAAACCTCGATTGATACTCATGTCACCAGCTTTTTACGAAGCAGTTGAATAGCAAGAAATGATCGAGTGGTTTGTGATATTAGAGGTAAGTCTATTCTTTTGATAGCAGGCGTAACCAAGCGTTGCTCCTTCTATGTTCGACTTATGTCTCGTCCGAAGCTGGAGCCATACCTCTAACACCTGGCTCTTCTTTCCTCATTCCACAGACTACCACTTGACAGTTCAATGTCTATGCTTATCATTCTTACTAAAACACACACCGCAATCACCGTGCCTATATAAACAGCCAGACTGAGCGAGCTTCTAGGTGTCCGAGACCACCTGAAGCTGAAGTATGTCGGAACCAACCACGCGCGAATATGCACTCTACTTCGAATTGACCAAAGACTATCTCGAACAGGATATCATACACAGCTTACAACAATTACAATCTAGTGGTCCCCATGGTCAACCACGGAAAGACTCGGACAAGCCGTCCGAGCAATGCGACGACCTGATCGACACTTTCAACAAAGCTGCGAAGCAACATCTTTCCCACTGCACGGATGGGTTCATGTGTGCATCCCAAGATGTTACACGATTCCTAGCTTCTTGTCAGCCAATTCCAGCTACGACGAGATCTGAGCTCATACAAAATCTGTTACCAGAGCGCAAACGAATACAAGATCTCAAGCTACCTATTCCGCTACTCATCATTAGTGGGGGTGATGTCGATAGAGATGTTCGCAGAATACGGCGAGGCGTTGATCTAAATCAAGTTCTCGAGGATATTCAAGATGATTGGAAAAATACTCAAGATTCAGCAGAGCCATCGATGAGCTCAGACACATCCGCCTTCGCAAGTATGCCAGCAATGGTCCGAGAACAAGTTGAGAAAGCACTTCACGCCGCGGGCGCTGAGGTTACAACCACATCTTTGCGTTTTCTGCGCAGTGCTATGGCATATCGGATCAATCAGTCAGAGGTGTACAAAGCCTGCGCACTCACGCTGCCTACCAAGGAGGACAGGGGAGCTGCACTTACCTCAACTCTCTTCGAGGACGAACTCGACCTTGGGGTTGATAATGAGGTGGTTCGTGAATCGTCAGAGCCTACCATCAGTGACTCTGACGGCCTGGCAGCATTCGTGAAGCAGGAGCCAGATCTCTTGTCACGTCTCGATGATGCCCTGGACAAGAACATTGGCGATACCTCTGACTTGGTAACAAATGACGAAATGATGCGGGAACTATTGAAGGAGTTCACAAATCATGATTTCTGTGATAGCAGCTTAGATAACAGTGTTGGAAATTACAGAGACGAACCTCCGGATAGAGGTAAAAGTACCGATCAAGCAAACACTTTATATGATATCCCGCAGCCTAGTTTGCGACTCGCAGGTTTGAAAGGCTTCGAATCGGCAGCGGAAACGTCCTTCTACAATTGTACTGGTAAGGACACAAACCAAACACGCCTGGCTTTTATGCACGACAACCTCAACTATCCAAGTCGGAAGATCAATCTCAAGCAACTTGACTGTGCCCCAGACCTTTTGCCTCCGCACAACCATGAACATTTGCTTCAAGGACTTCAGGCTAGGTCCGACGTTGAAGCCTGTAGTGAGCTGAATGTGCGTTCAAACCTCGACTGCTTACCCTTCAAAGTGCCACAGGTCCAAGACGTGCTCAGAGAGCCAGTACTTGTAACTTCTTCTTTCCTGGACAGAATTGCTGGAAGATCGAAAAAGATTTTGACGAGTAAAGATTTGTTGTGGAAAGGTGAGCAACTTCGGTTGTTTGATAGAAATGAAGACGAACAAGAAGCCGTTACCGACGAGGACTACTGTATCGACGACCCAGAGATAAATGATATTGCACCGGGTAGCCAGCTGGAAGCTGAACTGGTCGACTCGAACAAATCGAGCACGAATGAGTGTAAGGACAGAATCAAGCAAGAAGAACAACCACATGCAAATCCGTCCCTGAACCTCAAGACGAGATCTACCGAAATACGCGATAAGCTATCATGTCCACGAGTCACGCCAGGCTCCGTTAAGCAGGAAGACCATGTTCCTGTTGCTCTAAAGACGATTCCAGCACCAGGTTCGTCGTCTAAAAAGTCACTCCAACGTTCTGACGACGTTTCAATCAGGCAGATGAAGCGAAAATTTAAAGAGGAGAGCAAGCAGGCAGAGGACCAGCAAGGATCGACTTATTTCACAACGCAAAAGCAGACATGGGGCCCTAAAAATCTCAAGCCTCGCAAGCTGAGTACCAAACCTACGGGCTTTGCCAGTGATTCACTCTATTCTTTCCTTGATTTGCGTGGCAAAAAGTTCAAAGTTCCAGCATTACCCAATGATACGAAAGGAGCTGGGATACCTGAAGATCCTATCCAGTCCACTCCAGACGAACCGCAGGTCATCCCAAGGCTGGAGAACGATAGTTACAAGGTCGTGAAGAAGGACAAATCCATAGTTGCAAATACCGGAATCCCACAATGGTTGAGTCTAGGAGGGGCTCGAACAATTGTGGTAAACAACTCCTTGCTTCAGCAGAAGCCACTATTGATTCGGTACTTGGAGCGAGCTGAGCCGGATTTACTGAAGCTTGTTTATCGCGATCTCGACTTGAAGAACCTGCGTGGTCCAGATCTGATACTCAGTGCTACCTCGTGTCTTATGATTACCAATCTCCAAGCGCTTGACCAGCGGCCACTACCAGGACAATCAAGCGACACGGGATTATCAAGAACTCACGATGACATTGCAAGGCTTGCCCAAAGATATGGTCAGGTGGTAGTTCTTGTCCACTACATTAATCCCAGGAGTTCAAACTCCTGTTCGAACTTCATGCCGACTTTCACTCAGTTCGTATCTTACTGTCGAAATATAAGTCAAGCTGGTACTGAGTCGTCAGCAAAAGTTTACCCTGTTTGGCTGCCTTGTGAGACGCCTGCTTCCACTAGTGATGTGGTAAATGCATGGACTTGGCGAGTCGTTCGTGAATATGGATTGGGCAGCAAACAAGGTTGGCAAATCCCGTGTATGGGAGATGTATTGCTTCGTGATGAGACCTTGTGGGAATTGTTCCTCAGAGAAGCTGACATCAATCCACTAGCTGCGCAGGTAATGCTTGCGCTGCTGAAGAAAGTTGAGGGAGAAGTGCTACATGCTTATGTCAACAACGACTTGTGGGGATTGAGGCGACTGGTTGCAATGAGTGAACATGAAAGGATGAAGATATTTGAAGGTATAGTAGGACCAAAGACGCTTGGTAGACTGAACAGCTTTCTGCGGAGTAAGGTTGTATAAAATCTACTGGATAACAAGAATGCTATCTTCACTAAGCTAATCAAATGCATACTTGGTTCATCGAACGGAATACCGTGGAAAGTAGTGCCTCAGGCAGTAAACGAGGTCGTCTCTATTGACGTCAACCTGGTAAACGTAAGACTGGGGTATTCTGAAATGGCAGGTTTGGGGCAACTCTTACGAGGCATGTAACAAATCCCTGAAGCATGCGTGTTCGTGCTCATCCTCGCTTTAGTCAATCGCTCTACCGTTCAAGCTGGCGCCGTCCCGACCGTGGCGGAACACACTACATCCTCGAAATTTGACCTCGTTCTTCCGATACCTCTTCCCACGAACACACGACCAACTTAGTAACCGTTTTGTCAAATTTCGTCTCGATACCCTGCCCCGGTGGAAGCATCGAGCACAATCTCGTATATACCAGTCAATCGTCAAAGGTCAACGACGTCGACGGGAAAGAAATCTAGCTGGTCACAGCTTCTTTTCGACTTCACGCAAACGCGGCCGAATCTTTTCTGGCTTAAACCAAAATGCTGGTGTCCCTCCGGCTGACCGAAACACGATCGCATCAATGACAAGTTCAGCATGGTCTAGTGAACCCAAACAATCTGGTCAACGGAGGCAGAAAGTGTTCGGATATCTGAAGGCAGCTAATGAACTGCGGCAGACATACCAGCAGACTCTGACCACGAAATGGAACGAAGGCGGTTACGATGAAGGCACTCCGGGCGCATTCCCGGATGGGGATATCAGCCGTAGCGGAGAAGAAGAAATGCTGCTATTCCCGAGTTATGCAAGGAAACATATTAAGACGACGCATGTCCAGCAAGAGCCATTAAGGCATCCGCCAGGAACACGTGAAGGTATGGAAGCGACAGACACTGGAGATTCTGGGGATGCTGGAGATGCCGAGTATTGGAGGCGCGAGTGGCAGAGATATGAGGACGAGAATGCCATCGTTGATGTGGACGTACGAGGGTGGATTTATTCGCCCCAACATGGCCCGCTGACTAGGAAGAACCGGCTGTTGCTTGCTGTTGCGAGACGGCTAAGTGGCATTCCTTCCCCAACTCCTAACACTTCAAACAGTCGAGAATCGTCAAGGGGCCCTACCTTCCGGGAGAGAATGTTCGAAGACGTGTTGGGTCAAGAGGAGGAGGCTGCGGCGAGAGAAGCAGAGATGATAGCGCGTCACGGACAGCAGGAAGCCGAAAATGCCAGCAAAGGTCTTTACAATCCCGACAATTCTTTGCTGCATTCCAGTCCGGCTAACAGTCGTTCACCGTCGCCTTCGAAACCAGGAGTGTCGAGGTCGTCCACCATATCCGAACCTGACTTTAGTGATAATCTCAGTCCTAGTTCAGCTCGGAAAAGACAGTCATGGAGTAGTACAGGTCCCGCGTCGATGAGTAACGAAGAAATACAAATTGCGAATGAGCAACTCGTAAGCCGCTTGCGGCCGTTCATGAGTTTACCACTGATGAACACACCTCTAACCATCTTTTTCTATGATGACCACAAGTCACAATCCAAATCCGTTTATACCGACGAGTTCGGCCATTTCAAGGTCAGAGCAGCATTGGATTTCGTCCCTAAACAGGTTCGAGTACTGGCGTCCGAAAACTTATCCGCGACCGAGGATGTAATTATAACGGAAGCTCAAGGTATTAGTCTGATTAGTGACATTGACGACACTATCAAGCACTCAGCTATTGCAAGTGGCGCCAAAGAGATTTTCAGGAACACGTTCATCCGAGAGCTAGGAGACTTGACTGTGCAGGGGGTGAAAGAGTGGTACGCAAAACTGGACAGCATGGGTGTCAAGATCCATTATGTTTCAAATTCGCCGTGGCAACTATACCCGCTGATCAAGTCATACTTTACGCTCGCAGAATTGCCGGCTGGGTCTATTCATCTCAAACAGTACTCGGGTATGTTACAGGGAATATTTGAACCTGCAGCTGAGCGGAAGAAGGGATCTGTGAACAGGATTATGCATGATTTTCCAGATCGTCGTTTTATCCTTGTTGGCGATAGTGGTGAAGCTGATCTCGAGGTTTATACGGATATTGTTCAAGAACATCCTGGTCGTGTGCTCGGAGTTTTCATTCGAGATGTCACAAACGCGAAAGAGGCTGATGTTGGAGGCTTCTTCGATGGTGCTTCACCAACAATCCCGACTGGTAACAGAGGCCAAACAGGGAGAAGAGATGCTATACATCACCACGAAGAAGGGCGCTCACATAGAGCACTTTCGGACACACCAGAATATCGTAGGCCAGCATCGGCATCGGCGGACAATCTGATTGACTTCAATGATCAGGCATCGACCACCAGCACTTCAGGCTCGACCTATCACAATGATTTAGAGGAGCTTTTGCAAAACGGGAAAGCCACAACAAAACCACCAACAAGGCCTGCGAAGCCTTCTACTCTACGCAGCATCTCGACACTATCTCAACGCCCCAAATACCAAGATAGAAGCGCAAGCCAAAACGATATCAGGTCCAAAAAATCCGCTCCACCTCCACCACCAACCCCTCGCCGAACAGGCACAGGACTAAGCACAGTCTCCACCGCAAGCCAAGACAAACAAGCATTCAAACCACCTCCATCTCCACCCGCACCACCACCCCGACCAGACCGACCCTCACAAAACACCCGCACAACCACAGACCAAGGCTACCTCGCCTCAGCCCGCCACCAACTCTCGGCCGCATACAACGCCTTCCCACCCCTCCGCACCCAATCACCCTCGCGCGGTGGTGACCCCAACGAACCACAAAGTAGCAGTGGCAGTGGCAGTGGCCCACCATTACCACCCCGCCGCGGCCTCTCGTCATATCCCGCTGCCGCAGCACGTTGGGCGACCGGCGCATCAGGCGGTGATCCCGCTGCTGGTGGTGACGGCGGCGCGTTGGGTACCGCTCCGTATGATAAGAAAGTTGAAATGTGGAAGAGGAGGTGGGCGAGGTCGGAGGAGATTATGAAGAAGAATGATGTTATGCTTCGGACGTGGAGGAGGGGGGAGGATGTTATGACGCTTTGTGTGCGGTTGGTGGAGAAGGCGCAGGGGGATATGCGTGATTAGTGTTACGAATCGTGTGATATTGGGTTGGTTTGGGGATGTATTCTTGTTGTCGGAAACGGTGGTGGTTTGAATAGGATGAGTCCCATGCGTGCGTGTAAGCCCGTCTGGAGATGCTGATATATCATTTTTTGGAATACATTATCGATATGAGGTGTCCCAGGACCTTCCTATTCTGCTCTCTTCGATTCTGGTATGGTATGTATGCCTTCGAACAATCATCACGTCAGGTATGTACTCAAACCATTTGTTGCTGATAATTATTTTCCAAAATCCTTGACTTCTACTCATTTCTGTTCCGGAGATCGTCATTTGAAGTTCACTGTTCTGTACCTATCGTACTTCATTCACCGTTTGAACATTCCATTATGGTGAAAATATAGGTCGGCAAAGGGATAGACCTTATCTCATATACTTTATTATATATGATCATCAGCGTCTGTGCCTGTACTGTACAGTTTGTCCTCTCAATTTTTTCAGCGACCATGGGTCTATGATATCTTAACGCGATTGAAATTGACTTCCTTTTACACAATTGGAGAACAGTATTGAAGGAACAAAGGCAAGTAGATACCAAGGAGACAACCTTAGAAGTAAGCAGACAAGCAGGTTTGACACGATCTACACATTTCCTACAGTAGTTACCTACCTAGTCGGGACTCCACGAATTACTGACACATCCCAATCTTTTCCCAACCGATTGTTATTATTCTAAGCAAAACAAAACACTAAGACCCACACTATGACCTACACATGTATCTGCGTCCCAAATACAAGACCAAATCCAAAGTTAGTACTGTCTACCGCGCAGCAGCAATAGCAGCATTCCACCTAACCTCATCCTGTGGATCAAAATGCAATAACATACCTAGCACAGGAATGAGCTGCCGTTGATGGCTTTTGTCCTTTTGACTCAAGAATTGGAGAAGGACGTTTTTGAGGTAGACGTAGTCTACTGTTCCTTGGCTGAGGCCCCCAGTTGGTGGTGTGTCCGTGCGTGTTGGTCGTGCTGGTGAGCGTACGGAAGTGGAGTCTATGCTTGTGCGGGAGGATTGGAGGCCGCTTTCTAGACCTGTGTTTGTGCCGGGACGAGTTAGGGGCCGTCGGAGACCAGGTTGCTGTTGTTGCGGTTGTTGTTGAAGGTGTTTGATCTCGTCCGTGAGGTTTTTGTTGGCTTTGCTTAGCTTTTCTATGCGGTCGCTTGCTTCGTCTGTTTGGCGTCGCAGGTCTGCTTTTTGGGTTTCGGCTTCGCGGATTTGTCGCTCGCTTTCGTCGAGGGCTTCTCTTAAGCCTTTCATTGCGTTTCTGGTTTCTTCTGCTTCGCGCTCTGAGTTGCGGCTGGCGATTTCGAGTTCTTCTCTTAGACGTCGCCATTCGCGACTCCTGTTTTCGAGGTCGTTTTTGTCGTCTTCGAGGGATTTGAGTTGTCGTTGCGCTTCTCGAGCTCTGTTCTTTGCGTCTTCGACTTCTCTTGTCATACGTCTTTGTGAGACGCTTGCTTCATCCTCGAATCGATCCCGTTCTTCCAATGCTGCTTCCATGCGTTCTTTCATCTCTCGCAGTCTTGCTTCGGTGCCAGATTCAGCTTGATTGAGGAGCATACGCATTGTTTGAGATTCACGGGTTCGTTCAGAGAGCATTCTTTGTGCTTCTGCGAGTTCTTCTTCCATGGATTCAGAGCGAGACGTCAGCTCGCGTGCTTGAACGTTAAGTTCATGCATCTGGTCCCTCAAGCTCTGAACTAGTGATTGTGAGGACGAGTGCAGTGCTGCTTTGATGGAAACTTCTTCTTTCAGAGACGAGATCTGCCGACTATGGCTTGAGAGCTGATCACTCAAGTCTTGGAGTTTTGCACGTAGAGAGTCGGCCTCTTTTCTTGCTTCAACAAGGTCTTTAGATCTCTGCTCACTAACCTCAACCGCACCATTGCGACGAGCTTCCGCAGATCTAAGCTCGGACTCCTTGGCTTGCAATTCTCCTTCTACTCGTTCACGTGCTTTGCTTTCTTGAGCAATCTTCGTTTGTAGGTCTTTCACTTCAGTGTCTTGAGTAGATAGACGTTTTCCTAGATTCTTAAGCTCGGTCTTGAGGTCTTCGTGTTTGGACTCAAGACGAGTGAGTTCACCAGATTTGTTCTTTAGATCGTCTTTAGCGGATTTTAGGTCCTCCACTTCATTGCGCAGATTACGCAGTTCTGGTTGAGCTTTGTTGAGTAGATCTTTTAGGTCTGTGAGGTCTTTGAAGCGGCTTGCAGCGAGTTGTTCAGCTGTCGTAAGATCTGACCGCAATTTTGTAGCTCTTGTATTTAGATCTTCAAGCTCGGAGGTGGTGTGCTGATGAGTTTGTTTGAGGTCAGAGAGTTCTCGTATCGTGTTTTCATGGGTTTTGGCTGCTTCAGTGCTGGATGTAATGGTCCTTCGTGCTTCTGAGAGCTCTTGTTCCAGCTTATCGACACTTTCTTGCAGTGTCCGACGTTCATTTTGAGCGGTCTTGAGAGCATCGCGAGCTTCGACGTGTTCTTCACCTTGATGCAGAAGATCATCACGGAGAGTTTCGATTTCTTCTTGAAGTGATTCTTGATCCTTAATACGGGACGAAAGCTGGTCGATTGTTGCTTGCTTTCCGGAAAGTTCTTGTTCGAGATTGGTGATTTGCTCGGTCAAGGTTTGGATCTTGTTTTCTGCTTCCTGTAGTCGGGACGCTGTTATTGTCGCCTCTTCACTTGGTGGTGTGACAGCTCCGTTCGGTTCTACATTCTCTGTAGCGGTCTGCTGTACAGTACCTTCTGGCTGATTTTTGGCCTTCTTTTTCTTCTTATTCTTCTTCTTATTTCCGGCGCCTGCTTCTTCCTGATCGACTGGCTGCTCTACACGTTGCGAGAGTTCTTGTACGAAGTTCTTAGGCTCTGCCTGCGGACTGTTGCTGATTTCCTGTTTTAATTCAGTCACCGTATTTTCTGCTTTGTCGAGCTGAGCGCGAAGGTTGTCCATAATGCCTTGCATTGTTTGAACACGCTTCTCACTAGACTTCAGCTCGTCTGTTGCTTTTTCATAGTCTTTTCCCCCTGATTTGGCAGCTAACAGAGAGTCCTCAAGATCCTTGAGAGTATTGTCTTTCTGTGCTAGCATTTCGTTGATGGTCTCGGCTGAGCTGCGTTCGTGGTGAAGAGATTGATTGAGTGTCTGTACCTCGCTCTTGGACGCTTCGAGATGTGATTGTATTTCGTCTCGTTCGTTCTCAAGCGTCCGTATTCGCTCTTGAGAGCTTCTCAACTCTTCCTTGACTGTATCAAGCTCGTTGGATAATGACACAAGTTTGTCATCATTCTGCTTCTCTTCAGCATGTTCTCGTTGTTGCTTCTCCAAATTTTGTATACGCTCCTCGAGCTCTTTTTCGGTGGCTTCAAACTTCTCCCTGATTTCACGTAATGTATTTAGTTCCCGAGTTGTGTTCTCAAGTGTTTGAACCATTCCTTCTGTAGAGTCACGAGCAACCTTCAAATCTCCTTTCAGAGCAGTGACTTGTGCACTAAGGCTGTCTACCTCCTCTTGCTTCTCTTTCAATTCTGCTTCTAGCTTCGGCACTTCCGAGTCGAAGGAGAAGAGGTCTTGCGATGATTCTGGAGGCGATTCTGGCTTCGATTTGCCCTTGGGTGAAAAGAACGATATGCTTGGTATGCGTGTAGCAGTAGATTTAGGCGAGGTTACTGAAGAGCCCTCATGGCCTTCCATAGGAACTGAAGGGGCTGTATCACTTTGTGCAGGCTCCACGGAAGGTGCCTCTGCGTGCTCAGCTGCGTGCTCACTGGGCCCGGTTTCGAGCTGACACTTGAGCTCTTTCACATTCTCTTCTAATTGCTTGATGTTTAGCTCTGAAGAGTCGGCCTTCTTTTTGTACTCATCTCTTTCACCACTGACCCTCTTCAGCTCGTCCAACACCATACCACTTTTTGTGTTAAGTTGAGTCAAATATTCCGTAAGCGCAGTCGGTTCGGCTATGCTGGTCAGAGGAGTATTCTCACGTAGAGTCGCTTCGAAGGGCTCGATTGTTTGGACACGGGCATGGGCCGCACGGTAGGCTTTCAGGAGTTCGGCATATTTGTTTTCCAATTTGTCCAGCTTTCGCAGGCGCGCCTTGACCTCTGCAGGAAGATCTTGCAAGGTGACCGGAGGCTTTTCTGACGCCGGCTCCTTCTCTTTCGATTCAGAATGAACTTCTGTAGACTGCGGTTGATCGTCTCCATCGGCAGTATTAGCAGGTGTGGGCTTCTCCTGATTGCCATTTGTGGTTACTTCAGGCAGAGGCGTTGCGGTTCGACTGATGGGTGCGCTCTCATCACCTCCTATCGCAAAGTCTGGTTCGAAATCAGCCGGATCCGGGTTGTTAGTCCTCCCCGTTGGTGTGGCAGACGAGTCTCTCCGCTGAGACGCGACTCTTGCAGTCGAACCATCTTGAGGTTGTAGCCGCCTTCGGGGGGTCGGTTTGACTTGATGCTGCTGTTTCGCTTGTCGAGCTTGTTCTTCAGCGATTCTGGTGTCTATCGCACCTTTCAAGCGCTATGGATGGTCAGTATATCTACCAGGGCGAGTCTGATCCTACTTGCATTGAAGTAATCCAGTTTGAGGGTGTGTTACTAGCAGCGGGCTGCTTAAGCCCGCATGCTAAACAGGAAGGGTCCAAGTATGGTGCAGAATCGGAACGTCATTCGAATACTCATTACACAGGGGAATCGATGCGTCTAGTTTTCAATTCTACAGTACAACAAGAATCTGGGGTCGACTGCGGAACAAAGAGGTTCCACTTTTATGCAGGTGTCGGGGTCCCGGCCATATGCCAAGATAAGTAGGGCTGTACCATGTCCTGACTTCCGCTCATCGATTGTATGTGGAAACTCAAACGTGTACTTACAGTACCAGCTAACCAGATGACTCCTCTTTCGTGTAGCTATTGACTAATGTCCTGTCAACGTCTGGTCTCATCAATCTATGGCTACGTTCACAATAGCAAGAAATTCGGCCCCTTCTTCTCATTCCAGAGAGCGTACTAGCCAACTTGGCCCCCACTCCCGAACAACGCAGCGTTACCCTAAACAGGGTGGCGACAATGCTTGTTATTGGTCCAAGCTTCTGCCAAAGGTCTTCTAATCGCAAGGTGCGTGGCTCGCTAGAGTACAACTCACGACAACATGCGCGATTAGTACGCTCAAGACATCAAAGACCGGTCAAAAACCTTGCTCGCAGTACGAAGTCTAGATGCGGATCTAGGCATGCATTTATGTCAGGACGAATACAAATGTGCGCACCAGTAGTAACACATAGATACACGCCTTTGAGAAGAGAGGTCGAGTATGTATGAGCGTCATTGGATTGAGTGAGAGACAGGGCTGTGCCTATTTTCTTGATATGGACTGAAGTGGCTCTGCCCACGAATATCTCTGTACATTTACAGATTTTGATCATTCAAGAGTTACGTTACTTCACGAAGTATCATGTTCTAGTTGATCTTGTGCAGGATCCTGCACTCATTATCAACCAAGATTTTTACCTGCTGAGAACATGGGTACCTACAACACCTCGACTCTCGACTTTAGGCATGACGATAGCTTCTGGAATCTCTCGATAGAAACGAGCCGGGATCCGCAAACTTTCACAACAATCAACATGTGGGAGAACAATGTTTATCTCGAATTCATGCCGTGTGGGATTGATGTGAACCAGATATATTTCTGGCTGTACAACGAGTCTGGACTGGAAAATTTCGACACGATAACTTACTTCGATCAGCCCTCTGACCCAGCTTTGATCAACTTTCGGAAAAACGCTAGTCTGTTTGATCTCAAAAGAGTCAGATGTCACGGGACGTGGGAGATCAATAGCACCACTATAATTCTCGCAGATGGCAAGTGTGGTGACGATGATGTCGGGCAGAAAATCGTCAACAATACAAGATATTCAGGGTTATGGCCTTTCCCAACAGACGCATTGCCAACTGTAACAGTCGCCTTGGTGCCCGGCGGACAGTCATTTGACTGGCCTTGTTTGAATGCTACATATTCTATGGCCGTTGTTACATCATATTGGACAAGAGCAGTTTTCATGCTGAACAAGTATTAGTACGGACCCGATCCTAGTGTGCTGTACGAGCCTATCAACGAAAGCATCGTATTAACCAGGGCAACATTACGCGCCAATGCCTTACTCTACTTGGTATTGGCGGTGCAGCCAGCAATCACCATCTTGGCGTTCATCGCAGCGATATTGCTGCGCAATGTTCCAATTGGCAGGAAGTTCGGCATTGCCTCAATACTTTCAGGATTTAATGTTTCAAGCTCACACTTGATACATGGTGCTGCGCTCTCCGGACAGCCCGAAGCTCCCATTCGCCTCGAAGTAATTCCATCATTGCCGGAGCATGACACAACTCCGAGTGATGGGGTGATGACTGATACAGCGAGGTCAAGGTATCGTCTTGGCGAGAATTTGGGGTCTGTATTACGGCGACGACTGCAGAAAGGGATGACCTATTTATAAGGTGATGCAATCGATGTGCAGCTTGAGCATTTCAGTCATAGAAACAGTGGGACAAGAGTGAACAACCTGGATGTCGCTTATAGTAAGTCCTTCTCTGCAACCTCCACAAGTGAGGAAGATTGTATCAATTGGCAGCCTTACTGGTAGCTCGTTCGAGGTGAGGGATATCGGTCAACTTGACGCTAGTCCCATAAAGTACTATTGCTATAAAGTCCTAACTTCCAGATTGAGTCTAGCTTCAGATTCTGCAGCGGTGTGGACCCTGGATACATGAGTATATCAGTTCACAATCACCTGGCAACTGTACATATTCTTTTCATCAACGACACGATTCACACGGCTTCCACATCCTGGTATCAAAGTCACTCCCATATACCTCTCAATTGAAGCACTATGACCACCTCCAGGCCCATAATCTTCTACGACATCGCATCAGGCTCAACCTCACAAACCTTCGCCCCCAACCCCTGGAAAACCCGGTACGCCCTAAACTTCAAAAACCTCCCCTACCACACCCAATGGGTCGAAATGATCGACATCCCCACCGTCCGAGAAAACCTCGGCGTGCCCGCAAACCGCACTCTCCCAAACGGCAAACCATACCACACCCTCCCCGTAATCCAAGACCAATCCACCGGCAAAATCATAGGCGACTCCTTCGAAATAGCACTCTACCTCGACAAAACATACCCTGACTCACCGCGACTCATTCACCCAGGCACGACGGGTCTAACAGCTGCTTTCAACGCGCAGGTCGACGGGCTATTTACGAAATACATCACTCTCCCGGATCAAATGGCGCTGGACGAACGACTAACGGAGCAAGCGAAGAAGATCTTCGCAGAACGAATGGGAACTGACCCTTACGCACAGTCAAACCCACCAACCGCCGAAGATCGCGAGAAAACATGGACGCAGTTCGAAAACGCAATGGGCGAATTGGTCAAAGCGTACTACCACGTCGGCGGGACGACGGACTATTTCTGGTCCGCGACTGGAACTGCACCTGCGCAAGCTCAGAGTAGGGGTAGGGAACAGGTTGGGCCGTATTTAGATGGTGATGATGAACCGGCGTATGCGGATCTTATTGTGGGCGCGTGGTTGGCTATGTTGTGGAAGTGTATGAAGCCTCAAGACTGGCAGCGGGTGAGAGGTATGCAGGGTGGGATTTGGGGGAGGCTACATGATACGCTGGAGCCGTTGAGGGAGATTAAATAGTCTGCAAACGAAGAGGATATCCCCCCGGCGTCTGAGATAGACATTCAGTGGAGCGATTGAAACTAGGGAGGATAACCTAACGAATCATCAATAGATATGACGCCGAGATTTAGAAGACGTTTACCGATGGAGTCGCTTGGACATGTCAGGACTCCATTGAAGTCTACGTAATGCAACTTGTCTTGCCCGTAGGGAAGCCAATATCTGTGGTCGTCCACCACCCACTCGAGTACCTGATTTCCTAATATCCAGGTCTTACCTTCACCCTCACCGGACAACCTCCATTCGGTTTCGCACTTCCAATCAGCGTAGGCCACAGTCTATGTCCCTCCACTCTCAGCGCTTTAACCGTCCCATCTCTAATCCCCTTGCCATACTCTGTATTCTCACTAGATTCCGCAGCAGCACTATCCGGAATCGGATACTGCAAATCTGGTTCTTCGCCGGGATACTCGAGTGTGAAGTCGAACTCTCGCGCCGTCAGCGCCATGATGATCTTCGCCTCTGTCATGGCTAGTTCTTGACCAATGCAATTTCGGGGCCCCTTTTCAAAGGGGCGCCATGCGTCTTTGCCAGCTGGGGTGAAGAGTTCGCATTCTGGAAATGGTGTTTGGGACGGGATGAAGCGCTCTGGTACGAAGTGTGTTGGTTGTGGGAAGAAGCGTTTGTTGCGGTGGATCAGGTGGGCTGCGGGCCACATATGGGCGCCTTCCATGGGGAAGTTTTGGCCGGTTTTAGGATCGATGATGAAGGTTTCGTTTTGGGGGATGGCGTATTTGCGATTGATTTGGCGGAGAGTTGAGGCTGGTGGGAAGAGACGAAGTGTTTCTTTGATTGTGGCTGTGGTGTATTCTAGTTTGTTGATGATGTGGGGATCCTGGCGGATGGTTTGGGCTGCGTCGGTTCCGGGAGGGAAGATTGAGTCCAGCTCTGCTTGAACCTTGGCGTGGGCTTGAGGAAAGCGGTGGAGAAGGTAGTGACACCAAGCTATTGTGCTTGAGGTTGCTGTGAATGTCAGTACTGCTCTTTTGAGGTGTAAGTGTACTTACTGTCATGTCCGGCGAAAAAGAAGGTCTTAATCTGATCAATAAGGTCCTGCCTTAGCTGACGAGGTAGCTGAGAAGGTTCTGTTATGCGTTTTGGTGCTTTCGAATCTGATGAGGCACCGTCTACAGACAATATCTCCTTCTCCCACGTGGCAAGTGCTAGGTCGATTATCGATTTGGTCTTGAAGCTCTTCGCCAAACCTTTCTGCTCGTCGAGGAATGCTTGACCTCGCCGTACGATTATGGCATCAAGCTCTTTTGATATTGCGTTATTCAGATGCCGTCCATTCCACCACAATCTGAATGGTCTAGTTAGATCAACACTTTGCCACGGGAACACAGCAGTTGCTGGTGGCATCAATAACAAGCGCTCCCGGAAATACTTGACAATTGGATGAATACGCTTTTGTGCTTGTATATCCATATCAAGAGAAACTCGACCAATTACATCGATGGTCAATCTCGTGGCGTATTCTTCAAGCTGAAACAGCTCTCCTGTCTCGGCCTTTTCCCGCATGACCTGGCAGAAAGCTAGACTTGCATCAACAATAAAATCAGCCATGTTCATAATGTTCGTTGCCGAAAAGCCAGGATTGAACATGGATCGAAGCAACTTCCATTTTTGACCTTCCAGACTAACTATGTTGTTGTTTCCTAGAAGATGATTTATGAAATCAGTCTCCAAGTGGCTTTTCGGTAGTGATTGTGTAACAGTGAGATAGCGCGAGGACAACTCTGGATCTGCCACATATAACCAAAGTGGTCCAAATGGTCGCATGTCAAAGTAGAAGACTTCTGGAAGATTGTACTTGACACGGATATAGTCCGGCCATACGTGCGAGTGAACATTTTCAGGAAAGACCACCATTAGCTCTTGAACAAGGTCCAGATGCCCCATCAACTTGCTTTTCATAGGCGGTTGCGGCTGAGAGGAACATTAGTACCAAGACGGGAAGCATTGCAGAACACGTTTGAACGACAATGATAGGATTTGTCCAAGAACTTACCAAGCCATCGAGGGCTTGCCTCTTCTTCATCAGATCAATAACATAGTATACTATGGTCGCTACAAGGAGAGCAACGACCGTCAATATCGCTGGAAACATGGTGAATCTCGAGATCTTGGATTAGCTGAAACAATGGATTGAGTTCGGGGAATTGCAAAGAATTTGCTGATGAACATTAAGCAAGGCTGGAATGTTGATAACAAATATCCATAAGAAAGGACCTTCATCAGCAGAGAATGCTTAGTTGCTCCTGCCTATCATATTGTGGCCAGACCATACGACGGTGGTAGTTCGTTTACACCTAACCTTTTAAGGCCACCAGTCGCAATCAGCCCACTCGTTTCATGCAACAGCCGCGTCTCCAAATAGAGGATGGGCTCCATCCGATGTTTTACCGGCTTTCCAATGCTCGGGTTTCAACAATCAGGACAAGGGAGACTGGAATAGGTTGCAGTGTTATGGCAGACGAGGGGGTGCGTAGCTCTCGAATTCCTCTGTGTCCCACCACTGAATCAACTAGACGCTAGTCCAGATGTGTAGATAAGTCCGAATAATTCACGCCATTTCTATCTAGTTTTGCCAAGCCATGTGACCCGTATAAAGAT
This sequence comes from Neophaeococcomyces aloes, assembly GCA_022813445.1. Lineage (NCBI taxonomy): Eukaryota > Fungi > Ascomycota > Eurotiomycetes > Chaetothyriales > Neophaeococcomyces > Neophaeococcomyces aloes. The sequence continues at coordinate 112,685 of JAKLMK010000072.1, read as the reverse complement.
TACATAGAAGCATGTCTCAATCTTTCACCTCCTACATAGTCACGAGCTATGTCGACAAACAAACTCCTGCCTTTCACATATCTTACAAGAAAACTCCAGAGCTTCCAAGTGCCGATCTGACCTGTACCGTAGCCTTTTCCGAGTGTGATGAAGATCATGGGTTTGTTTGATGGCTTGTACGCTTGCACCAATGAGCTTGGCTCAGTCAACACCTTGTCCAAGGCTGCCGCCAGATGAATTATCTGCGCGTCGGTCACAGTAAGTTGTTTGGTCTCGATGTTGCCTACATCGCCGATTCCCCACACGTCCGTCAAGCCATGGATCCGCATGGTCTTGTCAAGTATTAGACTCTTCGTGGTATCGAGCAGTGAATCTGGAACAAAACTCGTGTTCACTTGCACACCGGTAAGTGGTATGTACAGGTCGGTTGTGAGGACTTCTCCATTCGAAAGTCTCAGGCTCGTTTGAGAATCGCTCATGGTGTCGGCCGCTTCGACCCGAACATTGTAAAGCAGCTTGACACCGAGCTTTCGAAGATCCTGCTCGACGACTTGGCTGATGCTCGGTAAAGCGCTAGATCTCTTCAGAACACGATCTCCTCCAACAACTAATGTGATCTCCTTTTTTGCAGCGTAAGCCGCAGCTAGCTCACCCGCTGTCTCTACCCCAGTCGGCCCAGCTCCGGCGACGACTATGGATTTGGCATTTTTGATCCTTTGTTGAAGCTCGTGGAAGGCTCCGATCGTTTCCTCATATGTTCCGACTGATTTCAAAGGTTGGTTATGATGCAGTTGAGAACCGGTGGCAATGACTAGTTGGTCATACGCAAGAAGCATGCGACTTTCGTTGTTGGAAATGACTTCCACCCTATTTTCTTCCGGCTTGATGCATTCAGCCTTTCCAGGAATGAAGCGGAAAGCATCACCATACTTGGCAAAACCTGGTTCTATGGGGAGGAACAGCTGGTCGTCGGGGATTGCGCCAGGAACAATGCCACGAACTGCGGCAACATTCCACTAATGCAATCAGTATCGTCCAGGACGTGCATGGGAAGTGGCTAACAGCTGCAGTGACTTACGAAGAAATGTGTGTTTGGCGAGACCAAGATAACTTTCAGTCCGTCCTTGACCTTGGGTACAGTATATTTGCACAACTTATGAGCAAGCGGAAGGCCTGCCCATCCTGCACCAAGAATGATTACCGTCTTCGTCATACCAGCTTCGAATGTCGCAACGAACCAACGGAACAAGAGCACGGTTAGAGAACAGAATAGCAGAGTGTCGCCCTTCGCTATATACGTGGGCGGCTGTTGTGTCGGCCCAAGGCCATCCTTTTTAGCACTAACAACTACCTTCAAATTCAGGGTTAGGGTTCAAGACCGAACCAATCAGATGTATGGTGTCTAGCACTTCTACTCAGACTGGATTAGCCTCGATCAGGGCCGAAGGTTTATTTCTTGCACCGACAACAACGAACCCGAACATCCCTTCCCACTCTCAATGCTCATACATCTTCTACCCTCTCTACGGCACAACAGGCAAATCTTGATCCCGTGTCGTCATGCTGACACCCGTGGTGTCTGCAACGACCGAGAACGCACAAGCCGCTGTGTCCACTGAGTCACTGGAAATATGGAATTGCAGCAATTGCCGTCGGCGCAAAGTTCGTTGTGACCGACACCAGCCATGCACCCAATGCTGTCGACAAAAGCTTCAATGTGTCTTTCCGACCTCTGGCCGTCTTCCACGCCGGAGTCGGCACGCAAAGACGCAACCTGTTTCCCACAAACGGGTAGAACTCTTAAGTCGGCTAAGGCGTTTAGAGGCTATGGTCGGCGACCTAGGCTCCCAGGTTGAACACGTCGACATGGGAAATCAAAATGAGTCGGACATCATCAACTTCAATAGCAAGAGTCACAACGCTGCTTCTTTCACTGCCCAGCACCTAATTGCATCTAATCAATCTACTCCAGGCACTAGGTCGAGCACGGACAGTGGAGTTGAAAGTGATGTCAACGCTGCTGAGACTTATAGCCAAGCAACACTAGGGGCTTCCGAAGACTACATCATGGAGAATAGTGACGGCGAACTAGTTGTCGGAGATCGCTTCTGGACAGTATTCTGCAAAGAGGTAAGCATGGGTCGACTCCATCTTTTCATCTTTGGACAGATGTTTGCTCTGGAGCAAGCTATGAACAGGCTCGGTATCTACTAACACTATTGCCAGGTCGAGCACATCTTCGAAGCCGTCCATGGGCCCTCGGTCCTCGGATTCGAGGAGAACGGTCATGAAGCAATGTCTGGTAAAGGATCTCACATGGGCTACCTCGCCTTTCTCTTACGAAGCACCTCCGGGTCGGCACCTCAAAATGTACCGCATCCATCACCTTCGCAGATGTTGTTCTTGTGGCAGATCTACTTAGATAACGTTGATCCATTCACGAAAGTTGTACATTTGTCGGCCGTATCGAAGCTCGTCCGTGAATTGAGAGGTGGCTATCAAGCCTTGACGCCCAACCTGGAGGCTTTGGTCCTTGCCATTGCTTTTGCTGCGGTTATGTCTCTGGAGGATCAAGAGGTGAGCAAGGTTTTCTCACCGTGTGATACCGCTAAATGTCCTGCCTCAGGTGCGCCTGAACTTCGACATTGACAAGACCCAGCTCGTGGCACGTTGTCGTCTTGGTACTGAATTGGCTCTCGGGAAGATCGACATCATTGCCAATCCTGACATGATTGCGCTGCAAGCGCTCACAATCTACCTTACAACTCTTCAGCATACTGGTGGTGGCAAAGCTGCATGGGTTATGAATGGCCTTCTCATCAGAACTGCAATATCCTTGGATCTTCACCGTGATGATGGCTCGAGGTCAAACAGTTCGGCTCTTGATACAGAACTTCGACGTAGGCTATGGTGGCAGATATGCTTGAATGATTCAAGGCCTGAAGGTCAACGAGCCTCGGCCTTCGGCATGTCAGAAACGATGTTTAATACACATTTACCAACGAACATACATGACGAAACTCTCGACGACTCCACGACCGAGCCGGTAGGCCTTGCTGGAATCACTGATATGAGCATCTTCCTACTTCGTTGCGACATCTGGAGATTTTCTCAGCAGCTCCGGCACAAAGTCGATATCCATCAAGTTTTCGCTTACTTTCAAAGCTGGCGTACTTCAATTGAGGAGCGTTACCTCCAACACTTTGATACACGTCAGCCGTTGCACTGTTTCGTAACAGCGACCACGTCTCTCTTCATGGCCAAGGTCGAGTTGATTCTGCACAGCAAATTGCACCTGGCTCCCAGATCACGGTCGTCCACGCCTAGAAGATCATACGACGAGATAGTTTTCACGTTGTCGTTAACCATTCTTGAGGACGCTTATGCTCTCCAATATGAAGCTGGCTGGGTTGGCTGGCGATGGCAGCTCAGGAGCTCACAACCACCATGGCACACTCTGCGTGTCTTACTTGGACGGTTGTCTGCGTGTTCATCGGACTTTGATCGTAATCGAGCATGGTCAATAATTAAAAGATTTTTGGAAGAGGCCTCCAAGCATTATGATCAAGATCCACAGTATCGACAACTCCTACATTTGGTGTCTGTTACAGCATTGCAGCCTGAGATCAGTGCTGAAGCGGCGTCTTCATCAAGTTCCTATGACATCTTGCATGAGCCCGTTTCTGCTTTAAACAATGTATCACCAAAGTTCGGGGACTCACTTCGAAGCATCGAACACATAAGCCAACCTGAAGGCATAATACAAGATTTCAATGGAAGTATGTTGACAGACGCAGACAATGCCTTCGACTTCAATTCGGCAATCGATGATGACCTTTGGTTTTGGGAAAGCATAAACCTTGATTCAGTATCAGGCGACGGTTGGAATGTCTGAGCATTTACAATCGAGCCAGTTATACGGTGTTTCCAGTCACAACTAACCTGACCACAATTCGGAGCCAGCTTGGGAGCGCCCATTAACGTGGCGTGAAGCAAGCGCTTACAGATTATCATTCATATTGTATACCCTGGTACCCCCGACCGAGCTCGAAGTGTTCAAAAAGCCACTACCGTGAACGGGAATTCGACACCTGCTCTACTGACTACCTACCTATGTAATGGCTTCGTACTTCAAACAATATCCAGGCTCAAAACCTCGTTGCCTCGAGGCGCCTGGAAGATGGTTGTCGCAGGGAAGGATTGGAAGGAAAGCGTGCTGAGTGGGATTGAAGCAGGCGCACAGGGAACACGATTGATAGCTTTAAGTAGGTTCGTGTGGAAGACACCTACCTTAGGCATGGCAAGGACCCCAAGAGTTGACCAGAGATCTTCCGTGTCCAAACAGAACATGTGCATCTGTACTCATGAATTTTTGAGTCGTTCGTGAAATATCTGTACCTTCGGCATTGTCAAGTCTGGTACACGACGACAGTGTAAATGCTGCTGCTGCGGCTGACTTCTGGTGTATGTCGACTTGTGGATGTGCGGTTCCATACATCGGTCGCTTCATTGGTTGGCCTCAGAATGACCAGCAGATGGATAAACTCAAAGTCAAGCGCTACAATTTCTTGCATAACTGCCACAACACACGAACTGGCCTTGATTTCCTTGAGATACGGGGTCCCTGTCTATCGGTTTCCAAAGAACGTGGACGATCGAGCATGCGACCCGGTTGGATGCTCCGCAGGGGCCAAAATCCTCCTCACCACTCATATTGGTAGGGCAAGGATCGCAACTTGCAACCACCTGCCGCGTTCACGGCAAGACAGCAATCTCAGCCGTCTCTACGTTTTAGTATCAAGATCCACCTTGTTGACCGGCTGGATATCAGTGAGAAGTTGTGGAGATCAACCTTTACCATTGGTCTATACTATGCCTCATAGTGGGGTTGATTACTTCGAAGGCCGAAACACCATCATGTTTGGATCGTACTTCCGTCGTCTTGTGTTCAGGCTGCTGCAGCCGATCAAAACATACTGCAGAAGAATGGCTGTACCTCACAGCCCTGCTCAAAGATCAAAATGTGGTGGAACAAATACTGGGAGACACGTTCGAGTTGCAATTGGCCCTACCAATTACATATCCATTCAGGGCCGCCTTCCGGCCTCTGATGCTTGTACACTTTTACCAATGAGAAGTGTTGAAGGTCTTCATGCAAGGATGTCTACAGCAGTTTGCATTGAAACGGCCATCAGCCATGCTGGTGGCTGATATTGAAAAACGTCTTGCGTGTTTATGCCTTGTCGCCCCAGCCTGGGGAGCAAAGTCGTCGATCGAACTCGCACATCTTGAATTTGCCTCCGTCATCCAAGCTACACACATATTCAATCTGCGGAATTTCCGAATTTATGTTGGCAACGACTTGAAGATGTCTTCCACATCTTACACACCTCAAGACAAATCCTATTCGCAGCGGTCCAACGATGGGCTCGAGATTCAGAATGAATATTCCAACCAGCACCAACCAGGCCTTGAACACTGGCGAGACACACGTCAGCCTGGTGGATTGCATCCATCCGAACCATCTGTGCTTCCTCCGCAGGCACAAAAAGAAGCATATTCCGGACATCCCGTCTTGAACCAGACTGCTGTAGAACAAGATCATGGACACAACAGTAGCATTCCAAGAAAGTTTTGGTGGATCGTTGGTGGCATCGTGCTGCTTGCTATTGCCACCATTGCTGGTGTTGGAGGGGGCCTCGGAGCCTCTCTAGCCCAATGCCACAAACAAAAGACCAGCACTATCAGGTACGTAAACCGTCTGCACAGCGAACCAGTCCATCCCAAAAAGTCCTAGATACTGATAACAAAACACAGCGTTCTTGCCCCAGTCTCTAGCCCAACCAGCACAGCCACAAGCACCACCCCGCCCTCAACAGCATCCACAACCTCCTCGGGCCTCCTCCTAGCCTACCAAGCTGTCCCCACCGACGCAATCTACACAATCTACAGCAACTGCTCCCTCCTTCCTCTCATATTCACAAACTCACTAGGTGATAAATACAGCATCAACTGCGACCGCAACCTAAACCTAGGCATCTCCAACCAAAACGATGCGTCCGGTAACCCTCTCCCTCTAGCCGACATTGTCAGCATAGTCGCCTACGCCCTAAGCGATTGCACAGTCGCATGCTCACAGTACACGATCTGCAGTAAGCAGATTGGGAGAACGCAGGTGTGTGCGGCTGTTACTTTTAGTCCGGATTTCAATTTTGAGAGCGTGGCGAAGGGTGGGTATGGGACGAATTGCTGGTTAAAGAATGGGACTGTGGCGAGTATTAGTTCGGGGACTAGTTATTATTTGGGGTATATTAGTGCTGTACTTACGTGACTTATGCAGTGAGAACTGTGATTTCCCTTCGTTGGAGTGTGTCAATAGCAGAAGCAAGGTCTTTGACAGTGTCAGCAGTTGACTTAGGTTAAGTTGAGTTGGCTTCAAACTATACATAGGTACACAAGAGATTCAACCCAAACCCTTTCGCTTTTGTTTTTATCCAACAACTCTTCCCACCACAATCGATATGCCTAGGAGTCAGTCCTCCTTCGCCATTTCTGACCCTGTCCTGTATCCAATTCTGGCTACAGTACAGTACATGCAAAGTGCAGCAAACTGTACATTGGGACTGTAGCGTACCATAGCAAAGAAGTTAACAGCCAGTGGCTGCCAGTATAGACAGCTGATGAACGGCATACACAGTACCAGAGTCAGGGCAGAATAGGAAGAGGAAGAGGAAGACATGAAACTTGGAGTGGCGTGGTTAGATAGACATGCGGAATGCCAGTGTGCGAGACGAAGTGCAGTGTACGCAAAATCCATGTTGAAACAACGTACGTACATAGATGAAAGATGCTGATGATTACTGGTGTACATGTAATATGGCTACGGTTGATCGTACATCTTTGGTATGACATGACATGACATGGCATAAGATGCAATGGAGGGGTTTACACCGTTGTGTCCCTGACGGTCTTTGTTAGCAGTGCGCTGTGTTTGGTTATGGGATCTTGTGTCTTGCAGGGCCCAGCGGCGAGAGAAGGACGATGTCTACATTAATGAGGTATGGTGTTCTTGCTTGTGAAGATCAGGATTAGTGTCGTTACTTTTTGTGGATGTTTCTGGAAGGTTGAGGAGAGCAAGGCTAATGGAGATATTATTGTGATGACAGTTCGAGGAGTAGTGGTCTTCGTGAACAGCATATAGCTGTTGAAGCTGGGTCAAAAAGACCTAATATTGAAGCAAAAGTGCCAATTTAGCTAAGAGTCCTATGACCTATTGTCCCGTTAAGAACGTATTCTATATAGAGCAGTGCGCTACACTGCCACTATCCCACGGTATATCCGTCTTCCTGAAGGACTTGTGTTCGCGAGAAACGTCTTGATTACCACTTTCCACTCAGGCACAACTCCTCGTGTGATCAAAGTTTCGTATGCCAGAATATCTGGAACAGTCACTGGATTTCGAGAGAATGGCATGAATGGAAAATTGGCCATGCCCAGAGCTATTCCCGCTATGTTGACCCACTCTCCTCCACACACGTGTAGCCAAATGCTTCTGGTAAGACTCCTGAAATGAGATACGTCGTCATGCTGCGTGAGCATGAATGGTGTTTGTATGGCGGGATGTAGGATCTCGATCTTGGGATTGGACGATTTCCAGCAACCAGGGGCATGAGCGCAACGGAATGGTTCTCTGACAGAGAGGAAGAAATCGAGTAAACTATGTTCCATTGGCGCTAATTCATGATCCCAGGTTGTGAATCTGTAGCGATTAGTTTTGATCTGATCGTTATCAATGTAACGCCAGATGAGTCTTCGTCCAGCAAACAAAGATTTGAATGTGCCGTTTAACACAGAAAGTGTGAGCGCGACAACGAAATGTTCCGCACTCACACCACCATCCCGTTCTGTGCTGGTCTGGAGCTCGGCCAATCTGGCTGCCGAGCGTGCATGCTGCGCCTGCAAAGCGTGTATCCCGCACCGCCGATTGCCCAGGTGAGGAGTGATGATCATGCCTCCTATGCAATCAACTCTCACCCGTGGGTAAAAACACTCAGCACACAGCGTCATTATCATCTTTTCTTTCGAATAACCCTGGATCTGTGTAAAAAGCACTGGTGCTGGTGCACTGGAGAAGGGGGTTATTGCGATCATGGATATCAAACGACGATAGTTGTCCCCTGGAAGCCGGAATGAGTACCATGGTGTATCAGCCCAAATAGTGATGTCGTCCTGTGGAGGCCTATTGCGGATGCGACGTGGATTGTGGTTGAATGACATTGTACCAGGTAATTGTGGAAATATGCCTTACATGACAACGATGAAGTAGAACCTAAGCTGAAAGTGGGGAATGAACGAAACAATGCTGTCGGAACTGAATGCGTACAGGTAGTTGTGGAAGTGGAAGATGCGGAGAATGCACAGGACTCGGAAAATCAGACTGAACATGACGACCTCGCAACTGCAAAAGCCTGGCAGTCCTGCTTGCCGATAGTCAGAATTGCTGATCCGGCATCAACGTGCTTGCCAAAGTCGTCTCCATAATGGGATCTGCCTCATTCATGACATTTTACCACGATGCTGCAAGTAAGGAGTACTTTTGAATACATGCGATCATCCTTCGGAGACCAGCCTACCCAGAGCGCGAAGTCTCTCGTCCCTTGTCGATCGACACGGCGTTTAAATTCGTAGAGCTCATAGGAAGTACCATCCATCTGGTACTGTCAAATGAGGCCAATAGAGAGTCGAGTGGTGAGCTGCTCGTGAAAAAGCTAACAAGGCCTGTCACAGGTATGATACGGGCCTCAGGCTCGCGTCGATGGCCTTTCTCCTCATCCTCACTCTCTAGAGGACCACTCGGACCCCAGATACTTGGCGGAGGTGGACCGTTGATGTATCGATGTACGTGTCGTGTAAGCCAAAAGTTTCGAGCCCATGTCGTAAATGGTCGTCGATTGCCCCAAACCTTCCAACAAATAAACACAACTAAAAGATATCCAACACTGAACAACAGCAAGACTTTAAGTGCTTGACCAAATAGACGGAACATGGGTCCTACTCTGTCAACAGCGGTACTGGTAGAGGAGGCAATCGGCTTTAGCAGTGCAAGGATCAAGCGACGAATGGCATAGGTCTTTGTGGGCAACATGCCATCGAAGTCACGAATCTGAATATCCTTCATGGATTTCGATGCCTTACCGATAACTCCTAAAAGGTCGAAGGTGGCAAGAAGTCCTCGGCTCTTGTCGTCTTCATCGATGAATTCGATATCATTAGCACCGAAAGTATCCCACCTCGGCATATCTTTCCATACTTGTACGACTCCAGTGGCCGGTACCAGGAATCGCAGATGTACAGCTTGCCAAGTCCCAATACTTTGATGGTAGATCAATGTTGCATCAGCGTAGTCGAAGTACGGCGGGCTGATGCCGTCCTGGTCACCTGCAGCAGCCCACATGTATATCTCATCCTTGAGAAAGCCTGGAGCCCTGGCAGCCATTTCGGTCAAGTTGACAGTTCCCCCAAAGTCTGGAATGGTGGAAGTCCTCAATGGCGTTCCAACTTGGAGAGAAACAGCGTTCGCCACACGGTCATGATGAAGTTGCCATGAAAGTATCACGGCGTTGAATATGCCTGATTGAAAGTTGGGATAAGGTTCTTGATGATCTTCGCCTAGAGACTGAGGAGGACTTCTGAAAGACGAGCCGGGTTTATGGATGGTGGTCAGAGATGATCCAGACTGGAGGACAGCCTGTATGTATTCGGCCCTGGCAAAATCCACCACTGTAGGTGGAAACGGTAAGCTGAACCATAGCAGAAGCAAGGAAATCACAAGCAGAATCGGAGCCAGTAAGATGTTCCGTGTTCTGATGCGTGGCATTCGTGGTTCTGGAATCGACTATGGTTTGAGGGGGACTGGGTTAGCAGAAGAGGAAACCCTGGGAGGTCAAGCACAAAGGGGGTTGTGTGGCGCACTGGCAGCCATCGAACTGTGGCTCATGGTCGGTCGGCTAACCTTCTCTTGGAGTCAAAGCTGAGGTCTGATCTCCACCTTGACTAGCATCGAAACATCTGAACTTCCACTGCCTTTCCTGGCATCACGACCGACTACACGGCAGAATCGCCGAGCTCTTTTGAGCTTTCTTGATTTTGGCCCCACAGAAGAGCAAGCTTGCTCCATCTCGTATCGAGGTTGGTTCGTCTGCGAGTAACAAGAGCATCGGACCCCGCCTGCTCCTAGTTCGCTCCCCGCATATTGCGCGAAATGGTCTTGAGGAGTATCAGACACTGCATGTGTATATACTAAACGGCAATGCAGTCTCCTAGGATTATCGTGTCCTCGCTTCTGTATTCGCATTACCTGAGACCACCTTGATTCAGCTACGAGATAGTACCGATAGGATGCAAATCAAACATTTCTTCGACGATGCCACTGTGCTCGTCCACTCGGCACTAAACTCTCTGACTATAACGAATCCCTCCTTAGCATTTGACAAAGACAACAAGATCATATACCGCCGGCCTACAAAGGATGGTGAAACGAAAGTCTCAATCATCTCGGGCGGTGGCTCCGGCCACGAACCTGGCTTTGCAGGTTTTGTGGGCAAAGGTCTCCTCACAGCCTCTGTAGCAGGCACCATCTTTGCTTCACCCTCCGCAGAACAGGTCCGCAGAGCCGTCCTGACGCGAGTACCAACTGAGAAGGGTGTACTTGTTATCACAATGAACTACACTGGTGATGTCCTCAACTTCGGTATGGCCGCCGAGAAAGCGAAAGCTGGAGGTGTAGCGACAGAATTCTACGCAATAGCTGACGATGTTGGTGTGGGTCGAGCAAAAGGTGGCAAGGTCGGCCGTCGTGGTATTGGTGGTGGAATTCTCGTGTTAAAGATCTGTGGGGCGCTGGCAGAGCTGGGTGGAAGTCTAACAGAAGTCTACGAGCTCGCCAAACAAGTCACCAAGAACCTTGTATCCCTCGGCTCCTCTCTCGAGCGCGTACATGTCCCCGGACGTGATATTCCGAAAGAAGGTGATGACGAGGGTGTGATCCCTTATGGCGAGATCGAAGTGGGCATGGGTATACATAACGAGCCTGGCTCTCGAAGAATCAAAGCTACACTGCCAGAACTTGTGAAGATTATGCTGGCACAATTGCTCGATCCGAATGACAAAGACAGACATTACACAAACATCACAAAAGACGACAAAATTGTGCTGTTCATGAACAACCTTGGTGCCACATCTATGATAGAGTTCGCAGGCGCGACGAACGAAATTGTCCAACAATTGAAAGCGGACTATGGCCTTACACCCGTGCGTGTTATCACAGGCACATTCCTGACCTCCCTGGACGGCCTCGGTTGGTCAGCATCCATCTTGCGTCTAGAGGACACCGGCCTTGGACAGGGAAAGTCAATGCTCGAACTTATCGATCTGCCAGCCGAAGCCGTCGGCTGGGCCGGCACGGGCGTGCAAACGTCAACATGGGAAGGCGACCACAGTGCTACATTTGAGCACCATGCGACAGATACAGCAGATACATCAACCTCAAATTTGACTCTCGATCCGGCGCTAGCGTCCAAGGTGCTCAAATCAGGTCTCCAACGCATGATCGCAGCCGAAGCCGATGTGACGAGATACGACAGCATCGTCGGCGATGGCGACTGCGGTATTGGTTTGAAGCGCGGCGCCGAGGCAGTTACCAAGGTACTCGATTCCGGTAACCTGCCTACTGACGCTGTTGGGTTCCTAAACAAGATTATTCCGGTCGTCGAGAACACCATGGACGGTACTTCTGGCGCTATCTACGCAATCTTTTTGAACGCACTTGCATACGGATTAAGAGAACAAGACAAAGGCTCGTCACAAGAAGTCACAGCAAACACCTGGGCTGCAGCGATCAAGAGCGCACTAGGAGATCTAGCGAAGTACACGCCTGCGGCACCAGGTGATCGCACGCTGATGGATAGTTTGGTGCCGTTTGTGGATACGCTTGCTAAGAATGGCGATATCAAGGCAGCGGCGCAGGCTAGTAGGAAAGGCGCAGAAGATACTAAGGGTATGAAGGCTAGTTTGGGACGGGCGGTGTACGTGGGTAGTGAAGAGGAGTGGATTGGGAAGATACCTGATCCCGGTGCGTGGGGGTTGGCGGAGTTCTTTGATGGTCTTGCTGAGGCGGCACCGTGATCGCCGGCATGTCAACTGTTTGAGACCATGTCTAAGAACTGCGAGGCAAGAAAGCAGGGCAAATACAAGTTGTGTTGATATGTGGAGACGATCTTCTGTTTGAGATATGGACATCAATTTTGAGCTCAAAGGTAGCAGGCAGCAGGCACTCTGTGTCATCGTTCCTATTTGGGACTGTTGCTGCTGTATTGTAGTACCAGACCTTCGCTTCTTGTTCGCACTGCGTAATCGTCATACTGCTTGGTGAACGCGCCTGGCAGGGACTATCCATCTCTGATTTCCCAGTCCATAATAAATGCCCCAAAATCTTCTGAATAACGTCGCGCTCGATGCTGCTCCTGAGGTATCGACTCTTTGTAGCCGTAGGCATAGAAATACCTAAACAGCTCTTCCTGGTCGTTCGTGCCGTCGCGTAACGCTCCTGTAACCGGCCGCATAATTGCGCAGTCCGATCTCCAAACTTGCGTGTTATTGCATGGCAATTCGCCATGTTCATGCTGCAACCTACTTTGCACAAGAACCCCGACAGGTTCTCCATGCGCTTAACTCAACACATTCTCCATTCCAAATCAAGAGAGCAGCACCAACACAACACCATCACCCCTTAAGAACATCTTCGAAATAAACCGATCCTTATTCACCGCCCTCTTCTTCTCACCACTCCCTTGCTGCTCCGTCCACATTTCCTTAACGTTCTCGAGAACCATGTTGCAGTGGCGATCGAAAGCTTTGACGCGTGCGAGGAGTTTGCGGTTGTTGCGGCAGGAGATTAGGACTTGGGTGTGGGTGCGGGTTGCGGTCATGAGGATTGACAGGGGGCCTGTGCTGAGTTCGTGGGTTTCGAGGAGGGAGAGTTCGTATTCACTGAGAGGAGGGGGTTAGTTTTGTTGTTGTGGAGGGGGTGGTGGCGACGAGAAGGCGATGAGGATGCGATTGGGGAAACATTGTATGGTGTCGCATGTATCGTTCAATGCTATTAATGAAGGGAGGGGTGCCATAAGTGCGCCGACGACGATGTGTTGGCGGCGGTGTTGGTTGCCAATGTTGAGGGCGGAGCGGAATCAGCTCAAACACCCCATTGTGCAGCGGAGTTGTGGAGTGTATAGCGCGTCACGACGTGTACTGATGTGGAAAGAACATCAAAAGATGAGGGAGTGGAGAAGACTCACGATAATTCGTTCTTTGGCTTGCTAAGCAACTCTCTAAACACCAAAACAAGTCAGCAAACATCACCTAAAGATAGCCTGAGATGTACTGAGGCACGGCGCATTGGTGCAGATTGTATCACGGACAGGGGACACGTACTGTATCTTCGAATTGTCCGCCATCTTGCCGCTGGCAAATAGTATAAAGAATAGACCACCCTCCAAAAAGTTCTGGAATTGAGCACTCTTAATGCTGCCAATTCGTTCCCAGAAATTTGGAGGCAGATTTTCGCCAAGCAATACTAAACTAGCCTTGTGGTTGACACGCTAACGCAAGGCTACACTAGCTATCCACTTGTAAGTACTAGCTTGAGCTATGATGCAAATGATCTACGCGTCGTCCCTCAGTCTCGCGCGTTGCTGCACGTCCCATAGCAACTCCACTATATTCAAGATGTGGTTGGTATTTGCTACTATCTACCATAATGCTATACTCCTTGGTTTTCACTCCGATCATTCTTCACTTTAACCTTACTTGCTCCTTCTTCTGCCTTTGCTTGTGATAGCGTCCTTCACTCGAACCGTTTGTAACGTTATACCTAGCATATTGAGCTCGGTTGCACTCCAAGAACAGCTGCATCGCTGCCACTACGACGCGTTTATATCTGCAGCTACCATACCATTTGACGAAATCTTTCCACCCTGATCAATTATATCTCGACAGCGCCAACATTTGGGAACGGTCGTCATCACAACATGAGTCTCTGTTGAGAAGTTTGATGGTTCAAGAAGAGAAGGTGTGAGAAAGATGGCAGACGAAGAAGCAAGTACAACACCCGTGCTGCTCCGAATACATTACACCTTCGATGCCGAACACAAGAACCCCTGCCTATGGAAGGCCAGGCAGAAATACGATGTACACACAGGTCTGAATGAGCACGACAGTATTATTTATGGTATTATCGACCTCCGAACCTGCCTTGATCTCGTGCTTAACTCAAGTCCGGAGATCACAGCTAACCCCGACATCGACTATACTGTTTACGCATACGACTATGCTGAGCCCAATGCACCGCTTGTCAGTCAAGGGCCGCTGTCGATAGTCATGTCCGAGGATGAGGGCTCGTGTGAAGCTCCGATTACAGGCAAGGTCACCAAAAATGCTCTGCCTTTCGTGGCTAAACAGGCTTTGGATGTGAAACTTCGGTTCACACCCGTATCATCGTCACTGCAGAGAGGAAGATCTGGTAGTATGAGTAGCATGACAGAAGGAATGCAGTCACGGTCGAGCTTTTCACAGGTTGGACCTGTTGAGATCCAGCGAGCTCAGTCACCAGCAGCTATGAACGCACAAAGAATGTTGGCAGAAGGAGGACCACGGCGAGATAGCTCGTACAACAATTCTCTCGCATACGGCACCACTTCCCGACCTACATCTCCACCGGGCACTCCAAACAAGTCACAACCACCTTATCAGCTTCCTTCTCAACCCAGCTCGTCTCATTCCAGGCAAAACTCACAATATGTCTTCGAACAGCCACTATATCATGGTAGACAGGACTCGTTCTCAGGTTACTATAGTGGTGATGAGAACTTCGACGAAGGTCCAGCACGGAAAAGAGTTCGCACGACACAGGTTCGACAAATGTCCAAATCCGACTTCAACATAGAACAACAGCCTAACTCACTTCGCGCGGCAGCTACTGGAGCACAGAGTGTCAGATTGCATAAACCCACACCAGTCAATCCCACTGCAGCTTTACAGCAGGGTCTGTCTGCTGAAGAACCAGTCAGACCTCCTACTCCTGTTCCGAGAGGACGACAACCGACGGGCCGGCCAAGAGGACGACCTCCGAAGAAGAGCAGATTAACCGACCAAAGAAATGCTTCCATCGAACCTTCTTCGCCAACCCCACAACTTATTCCACATTCACACTTCCTTCATGCCATCGCATCTTCGCCTGAAGAGACGCGCAACCACCTGCCAGCCGAGAGTGCCACGAGTACTCCCGCTCCACCAGGAGATATTCCATCCTCACCACCAGATGTTTCGAACCAGGAGCAGTCTGCAGGAGCCACAACCAGTCCAGCACTACCTGCTGCAAAGTACGATGACAATGACTCCGGATTCATGAGTGGTAACATGGAGGATTATTTCGGGGATCAAGGTATGTCCAATTTTGACATCTCAAACTTTGGTGATATAGAAATCACGACTGGCCAGCGACCTGATGGAGTCGGTGAGATTGCCTACACTCCAGTTTTTGAGGACGGCGAAAGTACATTTGAAGGTCCTACACCACAACCAGATCTTCCACAAATCCCTCCACCACTCCCTCAAAACAATTCTCGGCCACAAGAGGTTGAAGATAAGTTTCAACGTCCTCTACCTCCAGTCCAGCTTGGCACGCGAAGTTTAGCCCTCGATAAGAACGGTCGGCCTATACCGACACTACTGCCAAGACCTTTGCCCAATCCCTACTCGCGGTCCCATAGTATGTTACCTCAAATCCCTGCAAGTGATCCTGGCACTCATTCATTCCAACGATCGAATACTTGGGCACCAGATATGAGCGATGTGATAATGTCTGATGCTGCTGGACCCTTTGATCCAAATAAGTCGAAGACACGAAAACGTGTTGGGAAGGAGCAGACCAGGGCTCGACTAGAAAATGCTATTGCCACAGGGGAAATGCCTCCGTTTTGCCATAACTGTGGAGCAATTGAGACTCCTGCTTGGCGACGAGGATACATCAAGTACTTCACATGCCCTATCGATGATGTTCAAACATCAACAGAGCCTGGTGAAATGTGCTACAAGCAAATTGTTGATAAGGCACCTGATGGAAAAGTTGCAAAATGGAAAGGTTGGAAGGTCGAAAAGAAGGCAACTACTGGTGATGATGACTGGGAACAGATTTGCTTGTGCAATCCATGTGGACTGTGGTTCCACAAATCCAAATGTCCTCGACCTCCTGAAAAGTGGCAGAAGAAGAATCCGAAAGAGAAAAAGAAGCGGAAACGACCACCAAAGCCGCCGAAGTCTAGGACTAATCCTCCCCGTCACGCCGCTGGTAACGTGCAAAGTGATGCTCAAGATCCTGTTAGTGACGACTCTTCTCCAGCCGAAACGTCGATGGAAGATGGGGTTGACGACAATGGTGATGCCATGACGATCAACGACGAGAACAACGATGATGAAGAACCTGAACTTCCACCGATGCCAATGCAGACTAGAAGCGCGCAAATGGCTCGTAGAACGGTCATGTTTGCAGTAGAAGCTCGACAAGTTCAATCTAGTCCAGCGATCAAAAGCACGGCAGCCGAACCCATCGTTGTTGATTTGACACCAAAACCGCTCAGAAGAGTGCTCTTTCCATCTCCAGGTATCGACGCTGTCACTGAAAGTACAGCGCTAGCGGTGGAAATGGTTGAGGAAGGTCTTCTACCATCCTTCGTCCGCAGAAGTCCTCGCTTTAATAAAGTCAAGGACGTTTTTGCAGTCACGGCTGCATCGCGTGTCATCACAGTCGATGGTGACGGCAAAGAAAACGCAAATCCTCCAAGTACGCATCACGATGACGGCTTGGATGATCTATTCGGTGATATAGAGGACGATAGAACTATGCTTCCACCAGCAACGCCGACGCCTAAGCGACGTTCAGAGCGAATAATGATGAGAACTCCTGGCAGGACTCCGTCGAGAGAGTTTGGTGCCGAGATCTTCAACAACGCAGAGTCATCACCCAAAGGAGTTAAGACACCTACTCCGAAGGCGATGAATTTGATGGCAGACCTTTTCATGGACCCGGCAATGCGAGGTGTCGATCCGAAGCTCATGACACCTCTCAGCCGTTCTCTTCACGCTGCTTGTTCTGATGGTGTCTCTCCTAAAACTCCTCGACGCTACAAGACTGGCACAACTCCCAAGAACAACACACCCGGTCTTCGTTTCGACTGGACTGATCTTCCCCGCCTTGCAACATCCTCACCAATCTCCTGGCCTCAAAACATCGATGGCGATAACAACTGGTCTGAACTACCCACTGAGCATATGCATCCTGATTTTGATGACATCCTTGCTCCTGATCTACCGATGCCTAGTAGCCCACCGGTCGGTGATGGATGGGAAGACTTTGTACACATCGATCAATTGGCTGCAGTTGATTGGAGTGTGTTTGAGCAGGATGAAGGTGGTGAAGACACTGTCAAGTCAAAGACGCCTAAGAAGCAAAACACGGGATTGCTAGGTGCTGCAGCATCAGGAAACGTTGAGTTGAGAAGGAGTCCGAGACGGGCTGGACGGGAGTAATCGAGGCACTTATTGCCATGGTACATCACTGAGTAAAGGAAGTGAATGTAGTTCCGAAGTCTCAATAGCTCTGAGTCTTATTCTGTGGACATGAACAAGTCAATTGGAATAAATCAATGAAACATACACTTTCAAGCTCCCAAATTATTGATTTTATTCCTTTATTTGATTACGTGAACCGTTGGTTGTACCACAATGCATACATGGCCGGAATTATTCCATCGCCTATGTTATGGTGTTGACGTGTTGGCTGATAGTAACTGATATGCAATATCTAATGATGTACTGTAGTTAAGGTAGAATAAAACGAAGGAGAATGGAACAAAATACAGTGAAATAGAATAACACAAGCGAAAGGTAGGAGGTAGCCATTGAGTGCGTGGGACGACGAATCTAGATACCTCGTTTGAATACATATGTACTGTAGGTGTCTGCTGTCAGGACTGTGTTAACTGTGTTGACAGTATCGTAGTTATTTTTATACTGGATTTGGGAATGAAGATGTGCTGTTTTGAACGAATTGGATATAGTAGAGGAAGCACGATCGCGTTTCTTGTGGTTGGAGTAGATCGAGTAAATCAATTGCCAATTCACTACATTCGTTACTGAGTTCATTTATGATTATGGAGGATTAGGTGTGAGAGTGCGAAAGTGAATGGGAACGGGATTGTTATGAAGTGTATTATTGCAAGATTCTTTTATGCTGGTGTGTACCTATGTAATCCGTATACTCTGCCTGCTACTAGGATATTTGTTGAGTATTTGTTTGAGGCTGGAACAAATGCAATGTGGTATGGTGTGGTATCGTTATGGGAACAACCAATTTTAACGCCGTACATACGTTGTTCAATTGCTATATTTACTTCAATTTGTTAAAAGACTGGACAGAAACAGAGGCTGACAATTATTCCGGTAGTGCTGCTGCTAAGAAGCATAACCTGCAGTCATAGCCGGGTGATGCGCAATATTCGGTCGCGAGACGCGGTGTTCACCTCTCGAATCGATGCTGTATTTTGAGCTTGCGGCACCGGGACTTTGAGCGTCTTTCATGTGATTGAAGTGCTGGTCTGTTGGCGAAGGCATGCGGATGTGATTTTGAGGATTTGTGTGTTGTTGTATCGGTGTCATTGTGGGCATTGGTGGGACAGGTGACTGGACCATGTATGTCTTTGCATGGTAGGATGGGAGAGAATCTCGTTGACCATTTCGAAGAAAGAATGATCGATAGCGGCTTCTACGGTTGCCTGGTTTTGGTGTTGAGACTGTTGATTCCACTTCGAGTTTGTGCGATGCTGTTGCGCCGCTTGATCGAACTTGGCGCGCGGTGAGGCACATGTGGGTGTCGCGGAAGATGTAGCTGGCGAGGATGTTTACGAAACCCATGACGAAGATGGTGATGCCGCTGCCGATGATGAGCCGCCAGAAGGCTAGCCCAATGTTCTGTTGAGATGCGTTTTCTTTGTTTAGGTTGGCAAGTAGAGAGTTGCCCATAAGGACCTGAGCAACGCCGAGCATGACGAAGCCGGATGACGGTGAAAAGAGTGGCCAATTTTTGATAAAGTATGGTTTGAAGAGAGGTGTTTCGGTAAGGATGAGGAAGCCTGAATTCAAGGTCAGTTTTGAAAGAGTGCATGTCTAAATTGATAACGGACCTGCAAGGATGACTCGAATGAGGTTCTCGCACGCATCAAAGAAGAAGAAAGATTTGTTGTTGAACATCTTGACTAGCATGACGCTGCTCGCAGCTGAGACGGCTAATAGAGCTGTAATGTTCATGGCTCTGATTATGTTGAGCACGACGTAACCAGCGCCGGCTAGAGATTTGCCGAATATGGCCATTGTAAAGGAGTGAGATATGTGTAGAGGAAGAAGATCTGTTGAATGACTGTGATTGCAGGTGTGGTCGAGTTTCGTCTGACGATCGGTTGGCCGGTCTCTCGAGCAAGTATTTTTGGAAGGATAGACGTTCAAGTTGGCTAGAGGATGACTATGAAATATGAAGGATAGATCTGCTGAATTTTGTCACGATGAAGGAATTGAGCTTGAGCAAGAACAATAGGAAAGAGAATAGAATATCGCCTGTTGGCAGAGAACGGTCAACAGTAGAGCAGTAGGTGGAAGACAGAGAAAACTTTCGACGTCGAAAGTTAAGCTCGTCATTTTAGCCAGGAGTCAGGGCCTCTTTAGACCACGTTAGCATCGATGACTTGTGTTGCGAGACAAGCGGGTGCGTTCACACGTTGCACCGAAGTTGTAAGAGACTCGAGGCAAAGCTGGCATGGAATCCTAGAATAGGAACGATTGGCGCTCTAGACTCGCGCTTCGACGAGAGGGCTTCATCCTGGGTTTCAGCAAAGCGTGATTGCATCAAGTGGCGAGAGGAACGATGACCAGACTCTGCAAAGTGAAGTTCAAGCACAAGAACATTCTGGAGAAGGGAGGACGTCGTTGACGCAGGAGTTTCTCATGTCTCGTGGCGGTAGATGAAGGGAGTGGCTGTGAGCTTCTGAAACGCGACGCGCCAACTCGATAGTAGTAAGCGGCTTGAGAGGCAAATCATTTCCTAAGCGCTTGAGACCAGTTTGAAGCTGAAACGATGAGCATGAGCATTCGAGGTGCCCAAGGCCTCAAGTCCATAACCATGGCGACCCTTTCGAGACCGATGTTGATCTTCGAGGTGGAAGCGAAGAACATGTGAGGTTGAAGTCTTTCCTCACACGCGTTGCGGAGTCCAAACACTTCAAGTTCTTGGCAAATATGGAAATGGCGGATTTGGTTTTCTCCGAAGCCCAGCGGCGGCGACTCGAAACGGCAACTTTGCCAGCCAGAGTTTGTCCAGTTTGCACCAAAAGTTCGAGCAGTAGAGAAACTTGTCATATGCGTTGCGACAATCTTGATGCCAGTGTTCAAAGTACAACAGGATTGCTGTCAAATACACGGGATTCAGATTTTAGCACGAACCAAATCAATCAGAGTCACTGAAATTCTTGCTATTGGCACGCTGTTCGACAAATCGCAACAATGAGGGCGAAACGCGCAAAAAAGTATCGCAAGATCATGCACACTTACCAACTACACTACTCGTTTCGAGAACCTTACCAAGTCCTCATAACTTCAGACTGCTTGCGTGCCATCCACGCTTTCTCCATGCCAACATATCAATTCCTCGAGAATACATTACACGGTAAAGTCATGCCATATATCACACAGTGTACGCTTGCAAAGGTCATGGAAGGCTACAGCGGGAGAGGCAGGGATGGACGACCAAAGTATTTGCCTCCACCGACGGAAATACCGTTGCGCTATTGCAAACACAAGGACGATGAGGGTCAGGAAAGAGGGGTGATCTCAGAGGCCGAGTGCATATTGGATTTGATCAGTGGTCAGGTAAAGGGTAATGAGCTGAAGAAAAACAAGCAGCATTTTATCGTGGCAGCCGCAGATTGGGATGAAGGTATCAAAGATCCTAAGGAGAAAGAGAATGCTGAAAGACAACGAAGGAAAAGAATCAAGTCGGGAGAACCGGATATGGATGTGAGGGCTCATGCTAGAATGATACCTGGGGTGCCGCTCGTGTATGTCAAGAGGAGTGTCATGGTTCTGGAAGAGCCCAGTCTTGCGACTGAGCGAGCTATCAGAGGCGTCGAGAAAGAGAAGTATAAGGATGGCATTGGCGGTGCTGCAAGAGGTGTGAAGAGAGGCAGAGAAAACAGTGAAGATGACGATGACGATGAGGGTCGAGCTGGAGGCCCAAAAATCAGAGGTTTACAGAAAGCCAGAGGTCCCAATCCCTTAGCGGTCAAGAAAAAGAAAACAAAAACGTCGGCAGATATTGGTCAGGCAAAGACGGAAGCTGATTCAGAAGTCGCCAATAAATCGAAATCAAAACGGCGGCGTGGTGCACGAGGAAAAGGGTCTGGCCAGCACGTGGACGGCACAGATGATGTCCCAGCAACAGAGAATAAGACCGAATCATAATGCAGGTGCCTCACGGTGGTACAGACGAGGTACAAAACCACAATCTGTGGCAATTGCAGGAGCATGGGATGAGCATTGTGTTTTTAGAGATACCCAGTTACGTTTCACATTCAATCTTGTTCTTCGTCTTGCAAGACGTTTTCTTCAAACCTTGGCCATGAATGCTCTGCCATAGACGAACAGACCGGTTGCGGCCAATACACTAAGGCCAGCTGGAAGCGGCTTTCCAGTTCTGATCGCACGAGGTATGCTGCTTCCCGCAAGGATGATTGAGGCTAGTAGCGCGAGTTCGATTCCGTAAGGTTGTCGTCTCTGAATGCGGTAGCCACCAAGGCCGTACTGATTACATGAGCTTGTGTTGTGATCATGAGACTGGAGTATAGCAAACGTACCAAAGCGCCTACTGTAAGACCTGCTGCAACTGAGGGTACTGAGCCAGTACGGACATAGCCTGTTACTCCTCCAACTGAGGTCAGTAGACCGAGGATGAATGCTGGAAGTTCTGATGCCTAGTATGCTAGTCAGCAAAGTGTCGACGGTGATCGGAGGAGCTTTACCATTTTTGTTTGATTTGAGAGGTAGAGATAGCGGAAGATGCTCAGATCTTGTTGTGAGGAGTTCGGTGCTACACGACCTGCCGTAGCGACATCACATCAAAGTGCGGTGCTCGGTTGTCGGCACAAACTTGTTCCGGTAGTTTACCACTCTGCAACCAACTTGAAACATTCTGATTCAGCCTCATCATTGTTCTCTTCCACCATGCTCATCCTTATTCTGATAAGTGCTCAAAACTCATTTCGCTTCGAGCGACAAATGTTAGTACGACACTCTGAATCGAGAACGCCACTATTTTGGTGCTACCACCGCTAGGCAATCGATACCTCCACAGGCTTCATCAGAAGTCAACATTCATGCATATTACCACAGCTATAGTACCACGACCGATTATGGTCGATGCCAGCCACCGCCGTGCTACCTTTCATATTGTTTGCTACTGAACTATTGACCATGTCTGCAGTGACTATCAAAGATGTTACTGACTTCCTATATAAGAATAGCCACGTCTAATCTCATCATGAAAACTTCTCGTCTGACTTCATTTCGACTGCTTCTCCATCGATTTTCCTGACATAGCAAGACAATTCATTTCGTTCCAGCTTGTGCAGCTGACCTGCTAAACATGGGCCGACTTATCTCACGAGTGGCTTCGGCTATCATACGAGCCGGCGAGATTGCTTGCGCATCAGTATGGGATTGATATTACAGCTAGATATTTGCTGATAAGCTCTAGGTTGTTCTGGCCATCATGTCATACTGGATGCACAAGAACAGAGACCTCCAGCTAAATCAATATTCCAGCAAATATTGGTACTCCTTTGGCCTGTCAATTGTCTCGATCGTCGTTGCACTCATCCTCTTTCCACCACTCGACCATACTTTTCGACACTTTCCCCTCGACTTTGTTCTTGGGGCAGCATGGTTCGCCGCGTTCGCTCTGTTGGTGGTTGAATTCAAAGGCACAAGTTGTACCCAGGGCTTTAGTCAGGAAGGACAAATAGCATTAGGAGGGCTGTGCAATGAAAAACGAGCAGCTTGGGGTTTTGCATTTCTCACAGGCTGTTTCTTCATTGCGGGCTCTGTGCTTGGACTCTGGGTTTATTTGAGGGAGAGGTCATTGAAGAAGAGAAATACTGTCTCGTATCGCGATGACAGAACCCGCAGCCACTAGATCATTTCCTCGTTTCATATTCCTTACCTGGGAGAAAACAGTTTGGCTTCCTTACTGTATGTATCAATACTATGGTTTGGACATTTGACTACACTGCACTGTGTCACTTTATACACTTGAAGACTTTCCGATGGCTTGTTTTCGTACTCTAGGGACGGGATCGTTTCGTCAACAATAAGTCCCTGGAGACCGCTGCAAACACTGGTTTGAAAGCTGGTATACTGATGTGAAATAAAAACCCCATGATAGATAGGTACCTAGGGAGCAGAAAAGTACAAGTAGGCACACAAGGCACACAACTTAAATGAGGCACAGCTCGAATGACAACCCTTACCCGGATATGCTAGCGCAACACACTATCGTCAACAACCAATTGCTCTGTGCGATAGAAGAAGACTAGTAAAGACCAAATACTAAATGACGTATTCGGCTCTACGATAAGGACGGTGGCTATCATTTTCGACAGCTCGTCGAATTGTCCGAGCCAGCTTTATGAGTATTGAGCCATCATTGCGAACAAATCTCTTCTTGAACTTCACTACTAGAACATCTGTACTAACATTCGACTTGAGCTGTCATTGATATCCGCATTTTACACACGCACGCAACCATTGCTCTACAACTCTCATTCCGTGCGACAGCTCGGCGACTAGTACACCACCACTCTTTGCGCCCACAAATCTTATTCACCAACCCTTACAGATCTCAAGCCAACTTCCATTCAATCTCCAACAAAATGGCCAACCAAGGCATATCAAAATCTGCCTCCAAACTAGTCCCCAAAGACCCCAGTTCCTCAATGATCATCCGCGACATTGTCCCAAATCAAATCACCACCCTAAGCGCTCCCTTCCACCGCTTCGGCTACATAAAAATCGGCAGCCGCGCAACCGTCATAAAACTCCAAACCGGCAACCTAGCAGTCTTCAGTCCCGTGTCCCTAACCCCCGAAGCTAAAACCAAAATCTCCCAACTATCAACCTCCAACCCCCCCGGTAAAGTCCAATACCTCATAGCCCCCGACATGGAACACCACATCTTCATCACGCCCTGGGCCCACGCATACAACCCCGCCGTAATAATCGGACCAGAAGGCCTCCCCGAAAAACGCGAATCAGACCCCTCGACAAAAGGCACAACCTTCCACACCGTCTTCAGCCCCTCCAACAAACACCACACAAAAATAACGCCCGAATTCGACGCCGAATTCTCCTACGAATACGTCCACGCCCACGCAAACAAAGAACTAGTCTTCTTCCACAAACCAACCCGCACCCTGATCCAAGCAGATCTAATCTTCAACCTCCCCGCCACAGAACAATTCTCCAAAACATCCGAAGACCCAACTTCCGGAATCTTGACTAGATTGTTTAGTGCTATGATGAATACGCGCGGCGATATGCTTTGGCAGAAACGGCTTTTGTGGTATGCTACTGGTGCGAAGGATAGGGCTGCGTTTGCGGAGAGCGCGAAACGGATGGCTGCGTGGGGCGAGTTTGAGAGGATGATTCCTTGTCATGGGGATGTTGTTGAGAGAGGAGGGAGTCGGATTCTAAATCAGGCGACGGCGTGGTTTAGGGATGCTTATTGATTGATTGATTGATTGATTGATTGATTGATTGATTGCAGTGGGCGGTGACGGGTGATTTGTGCGCGTGTATATATATGCATGCATTTCGGTGGCATATGTATGCGTATTTCTCGACAGCAACAAGGAACACGAATTTATTCAATAATGAATATCCTCGAAACAGAAACGAGGACTAATGCTGATGAGAAAGATGTACCAGGAAGAGAATGGATACATATATCTTTTGATATAAATGACTACAGACTGTACATGTATTTATGTATACATCTGCAGCGGCCTTTATGCGCATATTCGACTGGTACGTATTATCTCAACAAATTTGTTCAATGCCATGCATAAACTACGACTCCCGTAGTAGAGATCATTCACAAACAGCCATGTGCCGTAAATCTTGCATCTCTACAACTCGAACGCCAAAACAGATTTATAGTGACCACACTCTAGGACAGTGGACTTTTATTCTCCATGCCTTGATTTTAAGTCCTTCCCTCCACATAGTAAGCAATGCGAGGCTGTAGTGTCGGTTATAGGTTTTCAACATCAGCCATAGTTCATACTGGTGATAATTGGCAATACTATTGTGAATGTTGGCTGTTTGACCATAGTCGTTGATGATAGGATTTGGTGTTCGGACGTGACTGCCATACCTACTCCTACTATTCTCGCAATGGGCCTACAGTAAATTGATCAAGGCAGACGAAACGAGGAAGTACACGGGCAATAAGCACAGCTGGTTTATTGGGGCTTTCGCAGTGGCCATTACTCTGGTTTGTAAGAAAGTAGACAACATGCAATACTGCAGCTTAGGTAAACCCCTCTCTACCAGATGTGGTTCTTCCAAAACTTCCTCCCGCACTGGCAATGCCGTTCCCACCAAGGCCTATCTCATCTTCATATTCCAGAAATCCACTTCCAATTGCCAGACCGGTGTAGCATTTCATACATTCCTCTACTGTTTTCTGCATTTCACGCGAGCTTGCTGTGCTCATGTTTTTAGAAGATAACAAATCCAGGCTTTCATTCATGTTTTGAGCACCAAGTGAAAGTCCTGCAGCCCGCTTGAACACACCAACCATGTTACCACGGTAATCAGCTAGAAATTGCCGTACAGTGTATATTGTCTTCTCGTTACCTGCACCATATGAGGTAAACGTTGAAAGAAGAATGCGTAAACAAGAAGCCAACAAGACGAAATAAGTGTGCAGTGCATTTTTGGCTTCAGCTGCTCTGCCGACTGGGATGACCGAGTGGGCGAATGAGGTTACAGGTCGAACGAAAGATTGTGACGTGGACATGTCGGACAAATCGATGCCTAAATCTGGGTCTGCGGCAAATAGCATACTATCGCGAAGGGTTTGGATAAGATTAGCATCCAGAAGGGCACTTGCACCAGCTTTGGTTCGGCTAATCTGGAGGAGTAGCAGAGTTCGAGTCGTGTGAATTTGTAGGAGGAAAGGTCGATCTGGAAGACATGTTAGTAGGTACGGACTGTGAACGCGTCAGCAACGACTTACTATTGGGGTCAGTAATTTGGAACTCCGTAGTAACGTCTTTGATTGGTTCAAGCAAAACCTCGACGATGTTGGATTTGACGAATTGTTCGATGATCAAGCTCGAATTCTGACTTCGTGCTAAAGAGACAAGTTGGCCAAGGAAGCTGAGAGCATTTAATCGGCAACTATCGAGCCCGTCATCAGCATCATCAGAGAGGATACCGATGAGTCGAGCACTAGCTGAGCGTACTGTATCCATCGCATTACTGCGGGCTTTGCGTGATGTCTCGGTCGCTGCCGCATCGGAGGAGAGGATCCTTGTCAGATATTGTGAGCAAATGCTATAAAGGATTGCCCGTAGTTCTGGTCGATCTGTAGATAATGCCACACCTTCTGCACAGCTTCTGAAAAGCTGGAACAACTTCTCGGCGATCGTGACATCGACACGAGTCTGGGAAGCCGAGACAGGCGCGCTGGCCAGAGACAAGAGCAGGATGTCAGCTGCTCGGGTCAATTCGACTGCTTCAGCCGTTCCATCTGAGAAGTACGTGTCTAGTTTGGGAAGGATAAGTTGAAGTATCCGTAAACTGAAGGAAGTCCGGGTTGCTGCATCCATTGGACAACAATCGACAACGCTGACCACCATATCGATGTAGCTATGGAGAGTCCTTAATCGGTCTTCTTGCACAATAAGACAACGATTCCGTGCTTCTAGTAGACTGACCATCGTCGCAATTTCTTGATTTATTGCATCCCCGTCTAGTTGTCTTCCAGACTGAGCTTCGTGTTGGATGACTAGCCTGCTGTAGTGGAGCAGGACCGTTCGGACACCTTCGACATCATACAGACCATCTTTCTTGTATGCCTCGATGTCAATTGACTGGAAGAACGGAGATTGATATGCTCCCAGTTCGGCTGGGGCTGCTGTATCAAGCTCGGCGAAATCAAAGAGGTCAAATACTGATGGGTGATTGATAGGAGTTCCGTCTGTGTCAATAGACCGACCTTGCAAGGCGGATACGTATTGCTCTTGCAGAGCTTTGATGTTCGCTTTCGACACATAACGGATTTCTCTGGTCACGTAATCGTAGAAGGCTGCACGATATCGAAGAAGTGCAGCGTAAGCCTCGGCAGACGTCTTGAACCAGAATATCAGTTCCGTTATGCTGTGACCGTCCCATGCGGTTGATGGAGAGACAATCGTTTGACTAGACATCTGTGCAACCAGAAACCGTGCTCGTCTCAATTGAGTCATGGTCAGCTCAGACGATATCGATTTGGACCATAGGTGACCAAGGACACCAATAGTTGCAGCCTTTAGCTGGAGAAGCCAGGAAACGAGCATACCATCTTCACCATCAGGATACGCATTGCATAAATTGATGAGCGAGTCCAGCATCGATACACCTTGCTCGAGCTCTGGTGTGAAGGCCAGGCGTGTAGATATCCGTACAAAGCCGAGCAGCAGATGCGCCAAATTAGGTGTTTCCGATGCGGTGGCCAAAGACGAGCTCAAGAACGCAAGGACACCAGTCTTCAACTGGTAGCCATCAGAGGAATCTCCAGCTTCCAATTCCCGAAAGTCAACATCAAAGTGCTTTGCGAGTGTTGTAGAGACATGTTTAATTCGCGATTCACCTAGAGGGCCAATCATTTCAATCATCTGACGAGCTGACCGGTCGATCTTGGTGTCCTCAAACAAATGATTTTGAAACTTGGCAGACGCTGACAGTCTTTGCAAGAATTGCAAGGATTGAAGTGACAAATGAAGATGTTCTGTTGCGGCGTACTGACATAGGTCGAGGACTAGTTCTGGCCGAGCAACAATATTGTCTTCAATCGCTGTTATTCCGGAAAATTGGATATGTCGGGCACCGTCAATGCTTTTCAAGCTTGGTTTGACAATGTCGAAGTAGGTAGGCTGCAAATCAATGACCAGATTTAGTAGTTCCACTACGCGCTCGAGAATAGTGATCTTAGGATCGCCGAGACCAGCCGAGATAATGGTATCAACAGGCTGATGTAGAAGATCCATTAAGCATTTCATGAGGTCAACACTGAACATCCACTGCATGACTCTCGCAAAGGGATGTCGCTGACTATACGTTCTTGCAAAATCCGAGCCATCGCCAGCCTCAGATGAAAATTTACCAAGTTTCGATACAAAATTCTCGTTGAAGCCGGTCAGAGTAACAATCATGAACGTGACACAATCGATGGATCGAACCAGACCGTGGGTATTGCCGTCCTCTAGCCAGTTGCGAATATTCTTCGCCGTCAGAGGAGCGCAAACAAAGTCAACGTATGGCACCATGCCGGGATAACGGTAACTCGTTCCCAGATCCGGAGGGAAGGGCAACGGCTGACCGCTCGCTGCTGGCACGGGATCGATTAATGCTGTGAGCAGTTTCACAAATGCATCGTACTGGTCATACGACGTCGACACAGCAGCTAAAGTGCTTTGTAAGGCGACATTCGTCGGATGGGGTTGTTGTGTACTGGACACAGCCAATGCACGATCATGGTTCGTGGAAGCCCAGTCTTCTAAGGTAATCCAAACTCTGTCAGAAATGGCTGGTGTCTTATCCGTCAACAACGCTTCGAAAGCAGAGAAGATAGCGGCCCGGAGATATGAGGGGATTGAGCCGGAGCTTAAGGCGAAGAGACTTTTGAGTAAATCAAGCTCCGGAAGAGATACAACATAATCCCTTGTCAAGGAAGTCTGAGTAAAAAGATGTCTTAGCAGGCGAAGGTAACAAGCCAGCATGACAGGGCTCTCCGATTCATTGAGCTCCGGATCTGTAATAGTCTGTCGAGTTTTTGTTAGAGTGGTGCTTTGCGCCTTTTGATGCACCCTTTTGGAATAGAAGTCTAGTTCGGCAAACACTTGCTGGTAGCTCAAGGAGGGCAATTTTCGCCGGGAGTTCGGTATAGGAACAGTATCTTCTAGCAAAAACTTGTGGGCTTCAGCAGCATTTTCGAGACCCTCCGAAATTGCACAAAGCATCTCGCAGAAGGCTGCTACTCGCGGGACAGTCTGACGGCGGGATGACCACTGTAAGAACCCGTGCAGGTTACCATCAGGATCTTCCCAGAATTGGGTAGCTGCTCCAGGTCGGCCTTCGAATGCGAAAGCTATAGTGACTAAGAAGGCTTCGAGGTGCATACGGGCACCTGATTCACGAGGCGGCCGCTGCAACACACCATTTGGAGCTGTGATTTGCAACAGTCTCTGGTCATCTTCATCACTCTTCAACTTTCGAATGCTATCCGGCATATTGTAGATCCAGGACTCCGCAAAAGTCTCATAAGCCTCCATCATCAGCTTAAAGAAATATGGTGAAGAAGGCTCGACCCCATCGAAGGTGATATTACTCCCATCGAGCAGCATGTCGACCAACTCTTGCCGAGATGTCTGCTGCCATGGCTCATTTTTCATATGCATACAAATGGCTAGCATAAATTCGAGGCTGCCGTCGTCAAGTGCCTTCCTCATGACTTCATCTCGCTGCTCCGAGTCCGGATCTTTCGCGGCGCTTTCTCGATAGAATCCACTGTATTCAACCGTCCACCACATTTCTAGGGTAGCGACTAAAGGGCGGTAGGGACTTCTCGGGTCGTCTGGATTTGATTGCTTCGGTATCATGGTCTTATGGAGAATCTTGGCTTCGCTTGGTTTTGTACTGCCGTCAGGTGAGCCGTGCTGTCGAAAAGCGGCTGAGAAAGCCGGAAGATAATGTATACACATGAAGTCAAATCGCTGCCAGCCCTGAGACTTCTCGTGAAGTTTGTACAACACATCATTGCCAGCCCAGTTGTTGTTGAACAGCGAGGCGAGAATGGCACCCAAAGCTTCATGCTGCTTAAACAAACTACTCCGTTGAAACTCAAGAGTCAAATAGAAGGCTTGTCCTCTTGCTTGACTGAGAATAGCCTTGCTCTGTATCTGCTCATTCAATTTGATTTGCCAAGATTCGATGTCATCCATAGCCTGTAAACACTTCTTAGCAAAACCAGAGGTGCCACCGACCGCTCCATCTTTTGCATCCACTACGTCTTCTGCAACTTTCCGGAATTGTTCCTGAAAGCGAGGATATTCCAGCTCGTCCAGTTCCGATGCAGATGTCGAGTTTTGAAATACTAGTCGTATGTCTTGGAGGAGGAAATCGCGACGGTCATGGTATTTTTGGACGACATCGGCGACTATTGCCTGCTCGTTGTCGTTGATGCCTGCGACCTGAGTCTCGATGATCAAACGGCCAGCGTTTTCTTCTTCAATGTTTAGCACAGTCGCTATGGCATTGCTAAGATGTCGGAACTCGTCATTGATACTGTATTCTTGCCCAGCAACTTCAAGTCTTCCGGCACCATATGCAGCTGCGACCGTGTTAGGGACGTCTGATTTGTCTAGAAGTTGTCTGAATTCATGAATCGAGTCCTCCAGTTCGTGCCATAATCGGTCGATGTTCGTCAAGGATTTCTGTGATAGAGCGATGAGATCGGCATGCAAGCCCTGAAGTCTTTCCAAGCTCTCCATGCCGAAGTATGTGGTGATTTTGTGCTGTATCAACAGTCGGAGGAACAGAAGTTGTGACTTTTGTGAACACTGGCACGCGTCGGAGCAGCTACAAAGAAATCCCGCCGACGCGATTGCCCGCCAAGACTTTTTACTACTAGAACGAGGCGCGTAACTTCAACCATCACTTTCTACTGCTCGCATTGACTCGACCTTGTGCAAATACCATGTCACCATGCACAAAGGAAGCTTGCTCGTCTTCCACAACGATACACTTGGAGTGAGCATGTCAGGGTCGGACACACCATCGAGTCCGCCCTCACACCACCAAGCAGATGGATGGGGATAGCATTTACTCAGCTGTCAGCAAGCTAGAGGCAGACACCATCGCCAGGAGGACTGAGGGCCTCGAGGAATTAAGACGTCTCCTCAGTAGGCCCAGGACTACTGCCAAACTGCATGCGCTCAAAGATGAAGGTTGGCACAAAATCCTCGAGCTCTTGTTTACACTGGTAAGAAACGACAAATCCAAATACCTTCATGGATCCGACACCATCAAGAAGAGAGTTTCGAACAGGCTCGAAACAACCTCGTCCGCTCTGAGACTAGTCATTGAGTTTTGCCATCGACTCATCAAACACAAAACGATCTACGCCGTGCTCGACCACATCATCGATATCCTTGGTGTTGATGGATCCTTGTTTCTGCCCGTTTGCACCGAGTATTTAAGGACATGTCGTATAGTGCTCTCTGATGGAAGCCACTGCGAACATCTTCGGCCGCAACAATGGCGGACCTACGTCGACTTTGTCTTAGCGAACATCAGCGCCAACTCCACCAGGAGTGATCACGAAACCAGCACAAATGGCTCAGTCAGCTACGCCATGTCTTTCAGGACTAGTCAAACAAGCAATACTAGGTCATTGCACGGCCAGTCCCAAGGCTGGATGGATGATTTGCTTACAGCCCTGAGGAATCTAACGACTACATCAAATGCTCCTCTACTCTCAAGAGCTCATGGGATCGCCGATGCTGCAATCAAATCCCTTTCGATAAGCACTCGCACCTGGGACGTCGTGTTCGAAATCTTGAATAGTATCATTCTGCTCGCCCTGACCGAAGATGTTAAGCTGGCTGTCAACATCATTGAATCCACAGCGCCTATCATAAAAAGGTCCCTGACGGACAGCAAGGCTACTCTCCGGCAACGGGAACAAGTGATGACCACGTTCTACCTGACTCGAAATCTCTCCAATCCCATGTCAGGGGCTCCGTTCAGGTTGGATCCTGCCATTTGGCATGCACTAGCAGATGCTTTGCTTATAGAGTACCAAAATCGAAAGGAGGAGGATCTTCTACAGGTTTCCGACTTGATTTTTGTTGCACACGGCGAAGAGAACTTCTTCCTGAGATCGGGAATCGGAGTGGACGACAATTCTGGTTCAGCTGTTTTGAACTGGACAACGGTGGCAATGGCTGCAATTTTTAATGCGAGCAAGCATGTCCGACGGACCTTGGAAGACTCAAATTCGACTTTCGCAGATCGCGCACCCAAGAAACCAAGGATGAGCTCTACACTTGTCTCCTTCGTCTCCCCGTCTTTTGCTGAAGAAAAGACAAGCTACGTGCCACGCTTACAGATCGCCACTTTCATGGTTGGTATTGTTGATGTCGAAGTCTCTACCATAAAAGAATGCATTAGCGAGCTCCTAATAGCAGTGTCTGAGGATCGAAAAGCAAGACCGTCTTGGACAATGTTGGTCTTGAGTAGGCTTTCCGCCACGCCTGTAGCGCAGAGCATTGACTTGCGCAACCACTGGGCTCAAGTATGGATGATGGCTTCCAATTTCATTACGAGCTCGACCCATTCACGTGCTGCGTGCTTTGTGATGACGACTCTTCTTGACAATGGTCTCATTAATTCCGCATCTCAAGTACCTGGTCTCTTAGATACGTGCTTCCAAGGCGGCTCCAAAGGTCCGCCAAGCTTAACAGACGCGGCTGTCATGCTGTTCACAGCTTGCGCAAGGTCGAACTTGTTGCTCACCGAGAGGCACTTCAGTGAATTTCTCACTAAGACTTTATCCTGGCTTGACCTGACGTGGACGTTGCCTGCGAGTCAAGAGCACACTCTTGCTCATGTCGAACAAGTGGCTCGTATGGGTCAACCAGTCTTGCTATACGATTTATTTGTGGCCTTGATCGGGGTAGATGTGCTTGTCAGACAGCAATCCTGGCCACCCAGTGCGTCTGTTATTATGCATGCCTATCTGCACGACAAGGATGATGGCGGCTTCTCAAGCTTTCTACTAGATGCGAACGACTACCGAAGCCAACGAGAGTCTAGCAACGCTCGGGAATTATCCGGTACCACTTCATCTTCACTGTCACAGCGCTCCTTTGACATCGTGCTTGCATATCTGACTGACAAGATCGAGAAGTTCAGAGACGCATATCTTAGTATGTCCTTTGACCGTAGTACATCCGAGTTAGTTCTGTCTGGACGCCCGATCCCTGCCAGGACGCAGAGTGAGCGCCATACGAAGGTTAGCATCGAGTATGTTGAAGTGCTCACGACAATTTGTGCAGTTACCTCTGGTCTAATGGCTGTCTCACCACGCATTCTTCAGCTGAATCCGGCCGGCGAATTATGGCAATGCATCATGCAGTCTTTGTCAGATCAAAATCACGACAACGTCTCAGGTTTCGAGAACACATCAGTACGTGTCGGGCGGCGTCTGTTAGACATCAAATCGATTGATGCCTCGACTCACTATGCACTTTTGAAAAGCAGATGTCCGCTAGTAAAGTCGTTACAAGAGACAATTTCCACATCGCACAATGCTGTCAAGGATGTTGATGAAATGGATGATGAGTTTCAAGAGTCAAGACAGTCCTTTCAGTCGCAGCCAAGTCAGTCAAAGTCACAGCAGAACGATCTCTATAAGAGCCGTAGAGACATCTCTTCCTGTAGCGATGATCGGGTCAGTCTGGTTGCTATGAAACTTCTGCTTTTGTGGCAGTCACTCAGTACTGATCCCTCTGAATCAAGCGAATTAGCAACAGCCATTACCGAATTTGTGCTTTCACTTGACAGCTCTAGCTTCCTCGCAAGTCATCACATATTGCTGGATTATGTGGAGAAGGAGATTTCGCTAACAACCTCCGACACTGCTCGGTTGCTTGAGCGGGCCGCAGAAATATGCCTTCAGGTCGATGATAATGAGCGGAACGAGGCGGCTTTATGCTTCTGCGTAAGGTTAATGCGACTCACAGCCCATCTCTGGAGTACTACAGAAGATGAAGCTCTCAGCAACATCGGAATGGACGTGTACAGTTGGATTGTAACAGTCGCGCTTGGCAAAGGTATTGCTTCAACTAAAGTGCTTTATAACATCTCTTTGCTGCTCGAGAGCCTCCTTCGCTACTGTCCAAGGTACGGCACTCACGGTGACAAACCGTTGGCCTCACCGAGAACAAGTTTACTTCAGATCTTGAAGATTGGGCCTTCCGCATTGCGTTATCTTATTGTTTCTAGCCTAACGACTCTTTTTGAGGGCTACGTCCTGACCGAACATGCAGCAATTTTCGACGACATTGTGGACTGCCTTCCAACAGATCCTGATGGTGAAGAAGGCATTGCTTCTCGACTTTACATTCTGGCTAAGCTGGGAAGCAGATGGAGGACTGTTCTGAGGCAAGCCGTATATCACATCTTTGAGACAGTGGCGAATGTACCGACTGCCACGTCCGTTGCTTACCGATCACTAGCTATGATGGCAGTCGAAGTAGACGTCGGCTCTGCACGGCAGTTGCTTCATCTCTTCTCACCTCAAATACTCTATACTTGGCTCGAAAACGGTGAGATCACGACTATTCCATTTGCACCATTCGGATACTCCACGCTTCGAGACTTGGTCCACGCCGAGAAAGAAGAGCTTGTTGCCCAGGTCGCACTGAGACAGAATCCTAAGCATGTACAGTTCCTTGAAACTATCCTTGCACTGCCATGGTCAGATCTGCTTAGGGACAATTTCGCTCGTTCTCAGGCCTACGCCATGATCAACGACGTTGCAGTTTTGCGGGTTGGCCACGAGGTTGGCCCGACCGAATCCGCACTTCGCGCATGGCTTGGAGACGATGTGTACACCACATACGCCCGTCAAGCATTCCCAGAAGCAATTTTCCTTGTGATCCTATGCTTGAGTGACGATAAAGGTCTGGAAAAGGTGCTGACTAGCAATGCGCAAACCAAGGCCATCCTCAACAGCTATGAGAACATGCAACAAAGAGGCCATTCATCCGTACAACATCCTTCACGACAACAGCCGTGCTTTCGTGCCAAGTATTTAATGCAGATACTCTACAAACTTTGTTATGGTGTCGATGTGGATTTGTTTTCTTGTTGGACACCAGCATTAACAGTATTCGTCTGCCGCAAACTCCTTGATGATGCAAATCCAGCTCTTGGTCCGTTACATGTTGCCTCAGTCATAAGAAAGATCCGCCTGGCTGTCTCCTTGGCTGGTTCCGTCGCTCTCAAAGGCTACCCCCTGGAGATGATTCTGCAAAGTTTGAGGCCTTACTTAACAAACTTTCATTGTGCTGAAGATACTGTCGGGATATACTGGTTTTTGCTCGAGCAGGGGCAAGATCACCTAAAACACCGATTATCTTTCGTCGCTGGCCTTGGAGTTGCAATCTTCTCTGCGTTATCCGAATTTGCCACGTCAAGCCAGGAAAGCACTACGCAAGAAAGCCAATTCCTATCGACAATGTCAACGGCCAAGCAGTTCCGTCATTGGATGAGTCAGTTCTTTGTAGGACTTGACACTACTCACCTCCCTACTGAATCAGCATCACGATTTCATGATATCATTAGTAATGCAAAGGACATCACTACGACGGGAAGCAACAATGTTAAAGACCCAGAAGGTATGCTTTTGCATCATCTGCTCATGGACCAAGCATCAGCTGAGCCGCTGGTGTCGCTTCAATTCTTTCGTATCATCGTCAGAGCACTCAGCGATGGGTTCCGCCTGAGCGCGAATCGTTCAAGCGATATAATGGGCCAAGAAAATCACCTTATCAAGGCTGCTCCAGTGCTACTGAGGACTTTGCAGGAAGCTTCAACGTCGAAGATGTTTCTAGTTTGGGCTGGAAACCTTTTAGGTAGAGCTTACATCATTTGTGGTCCTTCTCTCGAGCTCTCGTCATCACATCGTAAGGACGTAACACCACTTCAAGATGACAGGGCTCTTGATGCCACAGGTTCATATAGCAAGATGTTTCGCATACTAGTCGATATGCTTTGGAGTGACAGCATGGTTGCCGCAGGCATGGCGGAGGAAACATTATCATTCATCCTGTCCTCCATGTCAAAAGCTGGTCGGCAGTCGATTATATCAGTACTTTCTGAATCTTCGTGGTTAAAAGATCTAGTTTTCGAGTCGTCCAGCTTCTCCCGGCCTCGACCACTGTCAACGACAAGGTCGTACGAACATGATCCAGTCAACGACTGGTTGTCTTTCGACAGTAGTCAAAGGTGGGCATCAGCCTTGGCAGCAAGTCTCATCTCGGCACACAAGATTAATAAGGTCTTTGATGGAATGTCATCCATCCTGCAATCCAAAAACTCTCTCGGGGAGGAGATATTCCCGCCTTTGTTTCATCTCGTGCTTGTTGAGGAATTTGAACAGCACCAATCTGCTCGAGATGTACTATCGAAGATATTCAATGAGGTATTCCGGTCTCCAGCACCGAAGACCCAAGGTCATGTCCGACTCGCTTTAAATGTGGTGCTATATCTTCGATCGTGTTCCTATCCTCGTGAGACTACATTAGCAAAACGCAACTCTTGGCTCAATCTCGACCACGGACTGGCTGCAGCTGCAGCATTGAGATGTAATCTACCGCACACTGCTTTACTCCTCCTCGAGATTGAAAATTCAGAAACGGCGTTGCAAGCCACTCGTGCGCGTAGATCATCAGTCAAACTTGAACAGACCGACCAGAAGGTTCTGACGGACACTTTTTCTAAGGTCGACGATCCGGATTTTTTCTATGGTAACCATGAGGAGTCTGATGTGGCATCAGTGCTGGCTAAGCTGCAGCACGAAGCTCAAGGTGACCGAGTCCTTGCTATGCAGAGCGCACTGTTCGACTCACACATGAAAGTGAAGAATGTCGAGGCTGCGATCTCCGAAAATGGCGAAGGCATTGTGGCAGCGCTATCTCTTGCGAATCTTAACGGCCTAGCATATGCTACTCAGCAGTACCTTGGTTCGAGTATTGAGGCTGGGTCATCCAAATTACTCAATGAATCTCTTCTCAACCTTAGTCAATGGGATTTACCAAGTACGTCTCAAAAGGTCGACGATGTCTTGCTTGTCAGTGTGTTGAGAGCCATTGAAACGGTCCAGACTAAACCAGACTTGAGCCCACTCTTGCACGACAGCCTTCATAGAGCAGCAGGGGATTTTGTCCACCAATCTGCTGGCCAAACTAATCCAGCATCAAAGCTTGTGCAGCTAGCGTCTCTCTCTGACATCTTCTGTCTTGCCACAAGCTCCTTAGTCGAAGACATCAACGAGACATGGGCATATATGTCAAAACAGCATAGATGGACCTCGAGAGAAAGGTAAGAGTTTATCCTGACTTTCCCACTGCCCGATAGCTAACCACAATATTCTAGGTTTGATTCGGTGTCACCTCTGCTCGTAGCTAGAGAAGCGACGTTTTCCGCAATGAGACGCAATGAAAAGTTGAGCACTGCATTCCGAGTTAGCAATGCCGAGTCCTTGATGTTCGAAATCAAAGCCGTTCGGGATTCGCTCGCGGTGGGGCGTAGTCATGACGCCTCTCAGTTTTGCCTGAATAGAGCGATGTATCTCACAAGGCTTCAAACGATGGCTGAACAACTCAAATTGAATACGCACAATGTTATTACATATGACGTGGCAAATATTATGTGGTCGCAAGGCGAGATCTCGGCACCAATCGCAATGCTAAAGGGTTTGCAAGGTGCGAAGTATGTTGAGGATAGCGAGATGACCATCAGTAAAGCTGAACTACTCACGGATTTGGGTCAGAAATTGAGTCAAGCACGCCTAGATCGACCGGACGAAGTCACCGCCAACTATCTTCAGCCTGCTATCAAAGCATTGGGGAATACGACAACTGGGTCTATGGCTGGTAGAGTTTATCACAACTTTGCAGCGTTCTGTGATGAACAACTGCAGGACTCGGTGAGTAAGGATGATTTTGAGCGAATTGAGAAAATCAGAAACCGTAAACTGGAAGAGGTTAATGACCTGGCCGACATGTACAAAACTTCAGAAGGCAGATCCCGGGAAATACTGAGACAACATTACTCAAAGGCAAAGACATGGTTTAAGCTTGACGACGAAGAGTACAAAAGACTCAAGCTCAATAGAGAACAACTATTGCAGAGATGCCTTGAGAACTATCTATTGTCACTGCAAGCTTGTGACGACTACAGCAACGATGTGCTTCGGTTATTGTCGCTATGGCTGGCAAACACGAACTTGCAAGAGGCAAATGCATCTGTACAAGCACATCTGAGCAGAGTTTCGACTATCAAGTTCGCACCATTCGTCAACCAATTGTCATCACGGATGCTAGACAATGGGGATCGCTTTCAGAAAATTCTTTTCGATCTGATGTTCAGAATATGCTGCCAGCACCCCTACCACAGCCTTTACCAACTGTTCGCGGTATGGAAGACAAGGGGTGCTGCTGGCGATGAGGTTGCCTCTTCCCGGCATAAAGCTGCGGCACGAGTGGCTACTATGGTACAGTCTCCTAAGGGGGGATCCACGTCGCAAATCTGGATATCAGTTCACAATAGCAACATCAATTTCGTCCAATTTGCCCAGGAAAAGCAGGAGAAGGAGATGAAAACAGGATCAAAGCTCCCGATCCGTAGTTTCAAGTACGGCCAGAGACTGGAACAGACAGTTCAGGGACTCGCGGTCAAGATCCCACCTCCTACCATGAAAATTTCGCTCCGCGTTGACAAGGACTATTCCGCACTTCCAACCTTTACCACCTTTGAACCACAAATTTCGATTGCAGGTGGTGTCTCGGCACCTAAAATTGTGACAGTAGTGGCAACGGACGGCTCTCGTCATAAGATGCTTCTGAAGGGTGGCAACGACGACCTTCGCCAGGACGCGATAATGGAGCAAGTCTTTGAACAAGTCTCTGATCTGCTTGATGATCACCGACCAACGCGACAGCGTAATCTAGGTATCAGAACGTACAAAGTTATTCCACTCAAAGAAAATGCTGGCATTATCGAGTTCGTACAAAACACGATTCCTCTGCACGACTACTTGCTACCTGCACATACTCGCTATTTCCCCAAAGATTTCAAAGCCAGTGTATGCCGCAAGATGATTGCCGATGCTCAAGCCAAAAAAGCAGACGAACGACTCAAAACGTATCGCACAGTTGTCGAACACTTTCATCCTGTTATGCGTTTCTTCTTCATGGAACATTTCCTCGAGCCAAACGAGTGGTTCCACAAACGACTGAGCTACTCTCGCTCAACCGCCGCAATCTCTATCCTTGGCCATGTCCTTGGCTTAGGTGATCGACATGGTCACAACATTCTGCTCGACGAACAAACAGGTGAAGTTGTGCACATCGATCTGGGTGTCGCCTTCGAAGCAGGCCGCGTATTACCAGTGCCAGAAGTCGTCCCTTTCCGTCTTACCCGAGACCTGGTAGACGGCATGGGTCTATCCGGTGTCGAAGGACCATTCCGACGATGTTGCAACTTCACGCTAGAAGCGCTACGCAAGAACCAAGATGCAATCATGACCATCTTGGACGTCTTGCGCTGGGATCCACTATACAGCTGGTCTGTTTCTCCCTTGCGACTCCAACGAATGCAAGACAATCAAGAACGCGAGGCTGCTGCTGCAGCCGAATCCACCAATGGCAAGGAAGCCACACCAAGTGTCGAAGACGGCGAATCCAAAGGCAAGAAGCCAATCGCAACAACAGGGGGCGCAGAGCACGCTGCGGAGCCCAGAGCGCTGGGCGATATGTTGGAACAAGCGGGCGAAGCAGACAGAGCATTAGCAGTTGTGGCGAAGAAATTGAGTGCGACTTTGAGTGTGGAAGCTACGGTGAATGAACTTATTCGGCAGGCTACTGATGAGAGGAATTTGAGCGTGCTTTATTGTGGATGGGGTGCTTATGCTTGATTTACCTGAAATTTGAAATGTTTGAGGGGAAGGAGGTGGAAGAGATGGTCAGTGTACGCACAGATACGTTGTGAATTGAACTATTTCGACTGCTGTGTTCATGTATCAATATTGAACGCACGCAGTTACCGTTGTAGCTACCTTACATAGTACCTAGGGGTACCTACATCAGATCTATTTGAGTGCGATGGGATGTGTATATCGAGAGTGTACCTATGGTTATACTAGACGTGTATTTGCTTTTCTGATTGACGCAACAGCACGGACCATTGTATCTACTCTGTACGTTGCGGATGTGTAAATAGTGCCGCCAGTGGTTAACATGAATAAATTTATGACCTGTGTACACATAGCGGATTGTCGTAAATTTAAAATCACGCTTTATTTTGGGATCTGAAGAATCAAGAGAGATTGTTCACTGCACGAACAGAATAGAACAGAACAGAACAGAACGCGTGGAACGAGGATAAGAAGATCTGATTTCATTCTCATTATGCATAGCTACATGCCTACAGTAGCTACATACCTACGTAGAATTGCTTGCATTGATATGTGCGTTGATGAACGCTGGCGCCGCATACATAGCAGTAGGAGTATCATTTTTATACAACGCTAAACCCAAGACTCCGTGTCCTAAACTACTATGTCCTGTGCTGGTACGGTCAGTTGATTTCGGTACTTCACCTCATCTCGTGTGTCTTCTTTTCGGCTGCTTGATGATAAAGAAACGAAGTTCATATGCGTGTGTCATATTTCCTCGACGAAGGACCCGAACAGTTCCTGGTCGAACTCCTCGTCTGTAACAGGTCTTTTTCTTTTCCTCCGTGACTTTGATGTTTTGGTATTGCTTGACGAGTCGAATTCATCGTCATCGTCTTCGTTCTTGAACGGTTGTTGAGAGTCGTCCTTGGCTTTTTCTTTGCCTTTCTCCATCGCTATTGCTGTTGGTGGCTGCTTGTCTAGTTGCTGCTTCTCGTACAGAGCGCGAGGCACTCTTTTGATCTCGAGCGGTATGAGACCTCTACTTGGTCCGGTGTCTTTGTCCTGCAATTGCGTACGACAAACAGGGCATAAACCACTTTGCACACCTCGTCGACCGTGTGTCTGTGCTTCTTGTGATCGTGTAGATTTGGAGTGTTTTAGTGCGTCGGTGACACATCTGTGGCAGAAGAGGTGTCCGCATTTTGTGGTTGTGGCGTTGGTGGGCGA
Organism: Neophaeococcomyces aloes; assembly: GCA_022813445.1. Lineage (NCBI taxonomy): Eukaryota > Fungi > Ascomycota > Eurotiomycetes > Chaetothyriales > Neophaeococcomyces > Neophaeococcomyces aloes. The sequence goes on along the minus strand of JAKLMK010000072.1, from coordinate 71,293 downwards.
GTCCATGCAGATGGCGCACTTGTAGCTGCTGAAGGCGGTGGCTTTGGTGTTTGTTGATGAAGATGTGGGATTGGAGTTGTTCTGTAGGGCAATTGCGTCTTGTTGTTCTTTTGCTAGGACTTGGGAGAGGGTTTTGTCAGAGTCGACATGGGTTAGATCTATGGTGTCCATTCCCGCAGGTGTATTGTTTGCTTGGTCGTTTGTGGATGTTGTGCTGATGCTGAAGGAGGAAATTTCGGATATCGAGGAGGATCTGGAAGTATTGGAGACGCGTCGTCTTCGTCCGGTGCGAGTAGGATTGTTTGCCGTGTTTGTGGTTGGCGCAAGGCGGGCTTCCTCTTGTTCAACTGCGTCTCTTAGCCTTGCATTTTCTCTTTCACTTTGAGCTTCAGCTTCTCTAGTGGCTTGATCTTCTGCTCGTCTCCGGTTTCGATCTTGCACTCTCTGCCAATCTCTATGAAGTTGTCGCTGACGGCGAATTGCAGTCTCTTCTGCCCTACGTGTACCGTCACGGCGAGGCATTGGGGGTGCGGGTGCGACGGGGACTGGTCCATACCAGCGCGATGGCTGGACAGGTCTGGCTGGTTGTGCGTGAGTGCTCGAATCGGCAGTAATGGAGTTGTAGATATCAGTGAAAGTGGACGGAGGGCTGTTCCGCGGGCCATATGCAGGTTCGTGTAAAGAAGTCGAGGCCGACACTCTGCCTCTAACCCTGCTAGGATCGTGTGGGTGACGCGTATGGGAAATGAAAGCGTCTTCGTTGTCCCCATCAGGTGAAGTGCCAGTCAGGTCCACCACGCTGTGCCGCGACATACTGCTCGCGTTTCTGAAGGCTTCTCGAGCATTTCTTAGTGCTGTATCTGCATTGTTGATAGCATCTGCCACATCTCTCATCGTTTCCGAATAGTTCATGGGGGGCAGTTCGAGGTTTGTTAGGTCTAGGTCTGTCAACGAAGGCAGAATAGAAAAGTCAGGAGGGAAGTAATTCCGGAATGGTGGAGCTGACGCTGTCGAAGGCCGTGGTTGTTGACCTGGGCTGAGGGTCGAACCGAAATGGTAGCTTGAGTTGTTCTGCGAGGACATGTTCGAAGAATGCTAGGTCTTTGACCCCGGCATCTTCTAGATTTCACCTACAGATCGTAAGCCAAACCAATCTTACTCACGGGCGGCCTCCAATATGTGAAGTGAGGCAACACGACGATACCCCATGTTTGGGACGTTTGTCAGCTACGGATAAATATTCCTATCGATTCTGCATGCTTCAGCCTCGTGAATCGCCGCCGCATCTCCTGAGTAATGTACATCATCGACTACAGGTACGACGACCACAGCATCGACCGGTCAGTCCTAATGTCGAGATAACAACGATTACGCACAGGCCATGCTGTGGCCCCCTGCTCCGGCGCAGTGCGCGCGCGGATATACAAGAACAGCGCAGAAATTCCGGATACGACCATACTTTGCCTCACGTGCTGCAGCCATTTTGCAACGCCATTATGCCCACGATGCGGCGACAGCCGCGGCAACGTTCAACAACAACAAGTCGCGATACAATGAGATAGGCGTTCAGCAAATCAGCAGCAATGTACATCAGCAAGTCTTTCCAAATCGAGTATTCACTCCTCGCGACGACCTAGTTAAGCTGTCAAGGCGCCACTTGCAGCAACATGAATTGCTTGGCAAGAATCAAGACGATACTCCGTCTGTGAATGTTGATATACCCGTTCTCCAGGGCGCAAGTTTGGACGAACACTTTCAACGCATAGCCCAAGCTGCGTCAGCACCATACCTGCAGTATGCGAAACAATTTGCCAATTCGACGACACCGCAGAGGCCGAGAAAATGGGTCAGAAGAAGTGGTTGGACCAAGTACAATTCGGACATGACTACAGAAGAGGTAGACGCGCCGCAGGAAGAGATGTTATCGTTTGACGTGGAGACCATGTGGAAGGAGACTCCTTTTGCTGTCATGGCTTGCGCCGCCAGTCCTACCGCATGGTACGCCTGGATATCTCCATGGCTCTTGGGCGAGACAGAAAACACGGTGCAGCTGATTCCTCTAGGTAATCCGACCAGTGAGCGTATTGTGATAGGCCACAATATCGGCTATGATCGAGCAAGAGTCAAGGAGGAATATGACCTCAACCAGAGCCGAAACTTCTTCATTGACACCATGTCTCTTCATGTGGCGGTGAACGGGATGTGCTCGCAGCAAAGGCCGACCTGGATGAAGCATCAGAAGAATCGCAATTTGCGTGAGAAGATGTCGGGCGACAATAGTTCGGTGGAATTGGCTAGTCTGCTCGAGAACAAGATGCTGAGCGAGGAAGAAGAAGAGCTGTGGGTTGGTCGAAGTTCAGTCAACTCACTAAGGGATGTCGCCAAGTTTCATACTGGTGTCACAATTGACAAAGCACAACGCGACTATTTTGGAGAGCTGGACAGAGATGGCATCTGTGGAAAGTTAGACGAACTCCTCGACTACTGTGCCGCCGATGTTGACATCACCCACAAGGTATACCGCAAGGTATTTCCGAACTTCCTCGAGACGTGTCCGCATCCAGTCAGCTTTGGCGCATTGCGGCACATGTCTTCCGTCATCTTACCTGTGAACGAAACTTGGCAGCAATATCTTGACAGTGCTGAGAACTTGTTCAACCAGCGACTTGAGGATGTGGAAAGACGGTTGAATGAGCTGGCTGATGCAGCGCTGCAAATGAAAGAAAAGCCTGAGGAATACAACGCTGATCCTTGGTTGAGCCAGCTGGACTGGTCGGGACAAGAGATCAGATATAAGAAAGCGAAAAAGAAAGATGAACCTCCAGTGCCGGTTGCCAGGCAGAAAATGCCAGGCATGCCGAATTGGTACCGTGACCTCTTCGTGTCGAGCTCTTCACCTATCAACCTGACGGTCAGAACACGTATTGCTCCTATATTACTCAAACTCGCCTGGGAAGGTTACCCACTTGTATGGTCAGACAAAAATGGTTGGACATTTCGGGTGCCGGCTTCAGAAGCAGCAAAATACGAGAACGGCAATATCACTGTTGCTGAGCTGTCAGAAGAGACAAATCTGGCCATCAAAGATGACCGTGAGCATGCCTACTTCAAACTGCCTCACAAGGACGGTCCGACCGCCAGGTGTAGTTCTCCACTCGCGAAGGGTTATCTACAGTACTTCGAAGCTGGTAAACTATCCTCTCAATTTGCTCTCGCCAAGGAAGCCCTTGAGATGAATGCCTCCTGTTCTTATTGGATGTCAGCTCGTGATCGCATCAAAGGTCAACTCGTCGTCAAACAGTCTGATTGTGACCCCGGTCAAGCCGGAAAATCAAACCTAGGCTTCATTCTCCCACAGATCATTCCAATGGGCACGATTACTCGACGAGCTGTGGAAAACACTTGGTTAACCGCTTCGAATGCCAAAAAGAACAGAGTTGGCTCAGAGCTCAAGGCTATGATCAAAGCCCCACCAGGCTATTGTTTCGTGGGCGCTGATGTTGATAGTGAAGAGTTGTGGATTGCGTCTCTTGTCGGTGATGCTCAATTCCAGCTACACGGCGGCAATGCCATTGGGTTTATGACACTCGAGGGTACCAAAGCTGCAGGCACAGACCTACATTCGAAGACTGCGAAGATTCTGGGCATATCCCGAAATGACGCTAAAGTGTTCAACTATGGCAGGATCTATGGTGCAGGTCTAAAGTTTGCATCTACACTGCTTCGCCAGTTCAACCCGACCTTGACTGAGAAGGAAACGACCGACATTGCAAATAAGCTCTACCAGGAAACGAAAGGAACACGGACTCGACGAAAAGCACTTGGAAACACATCCTTCTGGCGTGGCGGTACAGAGTCATTGGTGTTCAACAAACTAGAAGAATTTGCGGAGCAAGAAAGGCCTCGAACGCCTGTCCTGGGCGCTGGTATCACTGAAGCTTTGATGCGTCGCTTCATCAACCAAGGCAGTTTCATGACCAGTCGAATTAACTGGGCTATTCAATCATCCGGAGTGGACTATCTGCATCTTTTGATCATCAGCATGGACTACCTCATCCGTCGCTTCAACATCAACGCTCGCGTCTCAATTACAGTTCACGACGAGATCAGATACCTCGTGAAATCAGAAGATCGTTACCGCGCCGCCATGGCACTTCAAGTCAGTAATTTATGGACTCGAGCAATGTTCAGCCAGCAAATGGGCATCGACGACCTGCCACAATCCTGCGCTTTTTTCTCAGCAGTAGATATCGACCATGTCCTCCGAAAAGAAGTAGACATGGATTGCATAACACCATCCCACACCACACCAATCCCACCAGGTGAAAGTCTAGACATCACGCAATTACTCGCAAAAGGCGACGAAGCAAAACTGGACCCCACAATCATACCGCAAGACGACAAAATAACACGCCTAGACCGCTACCCGTACAGCCCCCGCACACCAGTCATCGAATCCCTCAAATCCGACTCGCCTACCAACGACACACGCTACCTTCGCGCCCAAATCGCAAACGACAAAGATCTAAAACAAATCCTCAAAGACCTCGAAGCAGAATCGCTAAACCAAAACCCATCACGAAAATCGCCGTCAAGCCGTACAGATAACGACGACGACGGTAACAACGACGATGGCAATAACACTGGCCCCATCAAAACAACCACCACCACCACCACACCGTCGAAACGCGGCCGAAAGCCCAAACCAAAAGTCCCCGCTATACCGAACTATGCCCAGCCCCAACGCGCTGTGCTGATGGAAGTCGCGGACCGGTGGCAGGCGGGTCATAAATCTGCTTTTGGACATGTGAAGACTAAGTTGCCGTGGTGGGCGACGTCGCATGCTGCTGGTACTACTGCAGCTGGTGGTAGTAGAGGGGGATCATCGAAAAAGGAGTGGAGGGATGATGGGTGGGAAGTGTAATAAATACCTGTGTAGAAATATTGTGGAAATTCGGGTGGTGTATCATGTTTGTATTAATTGGGGCGGATCAATAATGATTGTACGAGTTATGTTTGATTATAGCTGACGAATGGTGGTTGGGACGCTTGATGTAACATGTAACAACTGTACAGATATTGTTGAATATAATCACAGTTACATTTGACATGCTAACACTTGAACATTGTGCACAACAATTTAATGTCTTCCAATCAAGGCCATCCTTCTACTTCCTTCGCTTTGCGGTTCACAATGCTCAATCGACTCCTAGCCCAGCAATGTCTGCAAGTCCTCTATAGACGCTCCCCCTCCACTCGAGCCATGCCCAACACCCAACGAGCCAGCCACAGCCATCTTCCGCTCCTGAACCCTCAGCATCCGTCCCTCAATACTCTCCTTTACAATAAATCTCACTACTTCAACGCTTTCCGTCTGTCCCATTCGATGAACTCGATCGATTGCCTGAGCCTCGACGGCAAAGGACCACCACGGGTCCATCATATAGCATCTTGATGCGGTTGTCAGATTCAGTCCCACGCCGCCGGCGCGGAGACTTAGTAATAGGACTCTTGGTGTGGGAGTGGTTGTGGCTTCGGAACTGAAAGCCCTTAGGACCTGTGCACGTGTTTTCTGGTTCATTGTTCCATCAAGTCGGAGGTGAGTGATATTGTATCGTGTTAATTGCGGCTCGATGAGGTCGAGAAAGGAGGTGAATTGAGAGAAGACGACTGATTTGGTAGTGAGGGGGAGGGCGGTCAGATGCCGCAGTAGTGCACCAATTTTGGCAGACGTGGAGGCTGTAGGGCTGTAAGGATAAAGGCGACGGAGGGAGATGCGCGGAGCTGATGTGGGCGTAGGAAGACGTGAAACTGGAGGCGTAGACTTATACATCTCTGTCGTCTCATCTGCGTGTTCATCGTCATCGCTATCTGAGGCAGGAGTATTGGTCTCGAACGACCTGCCGTAGTTGACAACCTCGAAGATATCCCTGGGATTGATTACTTCACGACACACTGGACAGCGAGGTTTCTCTCCTCTGTCGGTCTCGTGCTTGATGTAATCTTCAAGACAATTTTTGCAAGACGTATGCCAGCAGGTCGTGACCACTGGATTGATCATAGGTTCTTCTGAACACATCGGACATTCCCCACTAGACTCTGTCTGGATTTGCTTCAAAGCATGAGTAGTGAATGTACTAATTGGATCCTTGGCATCATTTTCCGCTGCTGTAGTGTCTGATGTGAAGCGGTTAATCAACTCTTGAAGGTCGACATCATCACCGAGACCATTGACATCCGATGCCACAGCTGCAGCAGCGGCTTCCTCCTCATCTGCGACAATATCTTTGTTTCGTGTCAGGACTGGATGGCAGCACGATTGCCGCAACCGCAAGATTTGTGCAAAGATCGTCGTATAGGATTTGAGCAGCGTTCCAGCAGCTACGGACTCGTTGAAAGTTCGCTTGGCTCGGGTGAAGATAAGGTCGTAGACTTCCCTCTCTGTCTTCGAGAGCTCTACTTCTTCAATCTTGATTTCACGTGGTGGTAGTGGTACTAGTGCTTCACCTTCAGGGGTTTTCATGTCCTTCGTTCTCCGCAGCACGAGCGGCTCAAGCACCGTTTGAACCACATTAAGTGCCCTGATGAAGTCTTTCGCCTCGAAAGGCACCGTGATGAATGTTTTCCAATAAGAGAAATTACTCCACGGTTCCACTTTCAGAAAGCGGACCAGACTGAACAAATCTTCTAGCCTGTTGACGATCGGCGTGCCAGTAAGTACCCATCTATGCTTGGCTTTCAGCTCGTAACATGCTTTCGAAGTTTTTGCTTGCCTGTTCTTGATGGTATGTGCTTCATCGAGAATCACTCGGAAGAAGTCAACGGAAAAGAGTCCACCGTGGGAGCCACGATCTGCACCATTAGTAGCTATTTGATTAAACTCAGACAGAACAACGCCATAGCTTGTGATGATCACATTCGGTGCTGATGCCGCATTCGATGTGGAACACAACGTTTGGAGGTTCGTACCCTTCTCGGACCCGTAATAGACAAGTGTTTTCATTGAGCCTGGCACAGAAGATTTCGAAGCCTCACTGTCCCATTGTGCAAGAAGGGACATAGGAGCCACGACGAGAGTCGTGTATGGTGCCGGTTCAACCATATTCGAAGACTGTTGAAGTCGTGGTAAATGATTCACCGAGGTCACGTTCTTCCCGGCTGCTGCCATAGCTTCCTCTGATTTGTTAGTATGCATCAAACTGAACATTTCTATAGTCTTTCCAAGGCCCATCTCGTCTGCCAGGATGCCACCTAGACAATTTTGTTCCTGCACGGGAAAGTCGAGACTGAGCTCGCCGGAATAGAGGTTGACATAGAACTTATCTAGGTTCTCGATGGTTGGAACAGGAGCATCATTTGCATCCTTTGTTGGCCAAGTATATTCTTCCCAAAGCGGGTGCATCGATTTCGAACGGTCAGCTTCTGAATTTTGCTCCTTGCTCAGCATCCAATGCAAAGCTTGCTTCTGATATTTCCGCAAATCCAAGGCAAACGTTTTGGCTGGTTGTGCTTCCGGCATACCGAAATCGAACTGTTGTGCTTTCTGGTAGAGCATGTCGAGTTGGTCATCTTCTAGTTCCTCACCTTCTTCTTCCTCCTCCGCAGGAGTAGAGGTGCCTGAAGGTTTGAGCTTGTTGCTGTTCTCATTATCGTGTTGCTCGGCAATCTCTGCTGCACGCAACAGACCTTGCTTCTTATGTTTGGCTGTAGTGGAGTTCGTCATTGTTGGATGCAAATTTATCTCGTCGAACAACTTTACTAGCGCAACCTGACGAAGTCTGAGATCCTTCTCTTCTGTACTCTCCTTCTCTGCGAAGAAACCAGTCTCTCGATTGTCGTCGCTTGGTTTGATGAACATGGCACCATCAAAAGCCGACTTGAGCATAAATGCTTGGATTTGTAGGAACACCGTATCATTAACTCGCAGCCTCTCTTCAGCGAAGACACAGGTACCTTGTAACAAGCAAATCTTCTGATCTAACAGTGGCGCAACCCATCTTGCTGTTTCCTCTGGTAGTCTGCCTACCTCTTCGCCTCTTGAATTGGTGAAACGGGTAATGACATCTGCTTTTTGGTGCCTGGCCACGATGGTTACTGGTTTCCCACCTCTTCCCAGTTTCGTCTTTGGTGCGAGTTTGGTTCGTTCAATTTTGACCACTTCTCCGGGTCTGAGAAGGTTCGTGCCGCTCTTTGTAGACCAAGCCTCAACACCGAAGGAACCGACATATCTTTCTGAAGGCATATGCTTCGGAATCACAGTCGTCAAGGGTTTCTCATTGGGCTTGTTGATCGAGGGTTTGATCGCAGACGATGGTCGACTCATCCACGACGCGATGCCATTCTTTTCGTTCTGGGTACTCCGAGCTGGTACACTAGCCTTCCACGATCCGTCAAAGTACATGTTAACGGCTCGTTCAATGTTGCCGTTGGAGGCATCCTGGATCTTTTGTACCACATCTTGATCGATTTGTTCTCCCACAACTGCACAGAAGGTGTCTACGTCAAAACTGTCCTTTGAGATAGGATCGTTGGCTGGTTGCAGGTCGGCTGACTCTGTTGGACTGGAATTGTCGTCCGCGGTGGCAGATGTGGCAGACTGTGGTCGACTTGACTCGAGATTTGCTGGCACGACATCTTCAGTAATTTCTTCTGGGTTGTCAGCGAAGAAGAACTTCCGTCTCTTGGTTGGTCTGCTGTCGATGTCCATGAAAGGTCTGTTAGAACGAATGCGGCGACATCACAAGTTTGAACACGTCAAAAATCATCACTGAACGCGTTCACGCGTCATGGTGATTCACCTTTACACGTGATCGTGTAGATTACTGTATGTTGAACGATCATCTCAACTCGACATGAGTGGCAAGGACTTAACTCGAGAACATTATCATCGGCCAAGGATCGCGACGATCAGAATGGAAAGGAATTAGGAGAACACCAATATCTAACATACCTGCCCGACGAAGGATGAAGATCGACTACTTCTTCACACAAGCCCATCAGGCCAATTCTCGAAGCTCTCCAGCACAAGCTCGAACTTTCTTCCTACAGTCAAGGAGGCATTTTGCAAGCACTGCGCAGAGACGAATAGCCCCTGTACCGCTTCTGAGTTCAGAAGCAAAGGCAGCCCAAGCATATTGTTCAAATCTCGTTCGAAGATATGATTCGCCTTCATATACACTGTCTCATTTCGTCCAGCCTCGTGCCTTACCAGCATATCTCGCCATTAGAGCATTCAACATCGAAATTTCACGAATCCCTGATATAGTGTCGAACACAACAATTGGACAGATGCGCCATCAGTTCTGGCGAGACTCTATCAACAAGGTATTCAACAGCGATCCACCTAATGAGCCAGTGGCGGTTCTGCTGGCTTCCTACATGACCGACACTGGAACGAGACTGAACAGGACCTGGTTCCAGAAGATCATTTCGGCGAGAGAACAAGCTCTGCTACGGCCTGGATTCACCAATCTGTCTGCGCTGGAGAGCTATGCTGAGTCAACTTATTCCACTTTGCTGTACTTAACACTGTCCGCCTTGCCGTTAAACTCACTAGCAGCAGACCATGTTGCTTCCCACATAGGTAAAGCAGCTGGTATCACCGCCGTCCTGCGTGGTGTACCACTTCTTGCTTTTCCACCAGCACCAAATTCACATTCCAATAACCCTGCCGGTATGGGACTACCTATGACACGAGATCGTCAACGGATCGTCAACCTACCATTGGACATCATGTCGCAATGTGGTGTACGAGAAGAGGACATTTTCCGAAATGGTGCAAGTGCTGAAGGTCTCCGAGATGCAATTTTCGAGATTGCCACTCGAGCTTCAGATCACCTCATCACCGCACGAACACTCGCGCGAGACATCAAATCGTACCAAGTGCCAAATCACGACTTTGAGCATATGCACGATGAAGGTCACGACTACTCCGCTCAAGTAGGAGAAAACCAGTCTGAAGATGGCCGTAAGAATGACCTTGAAATAGCATATGGCACAATCATGGGTCCAGCTGTGAGCACACAACTGTGGCTTGACAGACTCCAGAAAGTTGACTTTGACATCTTCCATAATTCTCTGAGAATGGGAGACTGGAAACTTCCATTTGCAGCGTGGTGGAAGAATAGACAGTTTGCATTGTGAAGAAGGGTATTCCCACCCTAGGCACGAAGACACATATCGCAGTGTTCATGTCGTCCGTCATAAGAAACGCATTGATTGTGGAAATTGATCGACTTCCAGAGTACCCAAAGATATCTCCCCTTCATCCTGGTGTCCCTGTACCAAGTACTGCGAATCAGTCCACTAGTCAGAACTCGATGTTCGGGTCCGAGACTGGATATCGTGACATCAAGATTGAAAGAGAGCTAGCTCATCACATCAACTCATGGAGAGCCAAATCGCTCCAATCTGACCCTACATCGTTTACAACTTCAATGCACCACTGAATTCTTGCACGTTGTATGGTTACGAGTAATCGAGCCCGCCATCTCAAATGCTCAACAGCATACACCAATCACTCCTCCCCGCTATAATAGAAATCCGACTATCAGGTCAAGTCTTGTACAGCAATGTTTCCTGCACCATGTAGCAACGCAGGACATCCATATTGATGGGCAGAGGGACAGAAAATATTGATACAGCAGTAGTAAACATCTCTGACACGATCGTATCAAATCAAATGATTCATTTAAATGCCTCCATTAGCATTCCCATTCACAGCCTTACCGTTGATTTCTTTACCATACATTGTCGTCGCCTTCCCATCTAGCTTCGGCATCTTCACAACCTCAGGCAGACTCCACAAGTGCGGCCACACCGACACATACTCATCCTGCTTCCCATTCAAAATATGCCGAAGATGAATGCCCCAGACGATATAGCAATACGCCCCATACCCTGTGAATATATGCCACCAGCCGTGTCCCTCGAACAGCATGCCCCATGGTAATCCGATTTTTCTCCGAAACTGCCGCAGTGTGCCGCAGTAAGCGTTGTCTATACTCCAGAACACGAATCCCAGGAGGAAAACAGACACACCCCAAGCTACCAGTAACCACATGTTGCCTAGAATATTGAGATCGCGATTATTGATGACTTCTTGTTCTTCCCTTGTCGGTACGGGTATGCCCTTCTTCTCTTTCGCTACCCTGTCTTCCTCTCGTGTGCCACGCCAGCGCGGACGCAGCATGACTTCCATCAGATACGCGCTGCGGAAGACCAACCAAAGAGTCATGGCCGCGTAGACCATCTGGTGGAACTCGGGATCTTGAAGGTAGTGGTAGTACGCCGTTATTCCGGCGCAGAATGCGAGCGAGAAGAGTGCCAATGCAACCTGAAATGTAGTCGATCGGTTGTAGCTCAGACTGGCGTAGATCATGAGGCAGGTGGTGTAGATCATGTTAAGTTCGTCCACGAGCTGCCATGGGTATTTCAGCGTTGTGTGAAACATGAAGCTCCCAAATCCGACGAGGAAGTAGCCATAGTAGGCGATCTCGAAGACCTTATCATGACCGTTTCTGCGACAGCTCTTGACACCTTGCCAGGCAGCGTACCAGAACATGAGATTTGTGAGGGTGTTGACTATTTCGGCGGAATAGTACGTGGCATAGTAGTCCTGTTGTGCTGGTCAGTGGACTGGAGCGATATGAAAGTCAAAGAGAGCAAGGCGTACCTCTTCGCACCACTGCAATGTGGACGTGACGGGCTCCCAGAAGCCAGGCTGGTCAGGCGGAGGGTAGGGTATAGCTGGCAGCCATGATGGCATGACTATTGGCACAGTGAGGCTTCCACTCTGCAGGTTATGGTGTTTCCCGCGTTTAATAGGACGTCAAAGGCCAGATTCGAAGCAAGGTAGATCTGGTAGGTGAAGCTGTCAAGATTTTATCCGCAGACACGACGAGAAAACATTTTGAAATGGAAACTAGGGTGTCGATGCCTTGGTCAGCGGAGTAGTAAAACCGGAAGTTGGTGGATATGTTCGTCGTCTTCGGTCTTCCCAGATGAGCGACTGATCCAGATAAGTTTTACGGTGAACCTGGTTTTGCTGTTAGATCCAATAAATCTACCGCGTGAAGGGTGGTGCACGTCAAGTTTCGGAAGAGTTACGATCCGTCGTCATACTGTACGCTTGTGCCTGACACGTGCGAATTTTACGGATGTCACAAAAATACATGCTTATAAACCCCAAGCCCTAACCCTGAACAAGATACATTAACATATTTCATACTTGAAGCAGGAATGATCGTAGCAGACATGCATTAAGTACAATTCGCAAGCGACCGGCCAGGCTAAGTGGTGGGCTAAATCAATTCTGGCATTGCTGTTCATCAATCCAGTGCTCTAACAATACCTAAAATGTGTAGACCTGGTCACGTGGTTCATCATGTGCGGCCACACCGTCGGACCATCTAGACCTATTCGACATGTGCAACTCTCCACACTCCCTCAGCGCAGCCTCAATACTCTACCAGCACGACCTCGACAACAGCACGTGCCTCAAGTCTACGAACACCACGAAACACACACTCACGAACCAACACACCTCTCTCCCACCACGAAGCCTGCAGATCCTATTCCACCATGTCCATCCCAAACGCAGCCCTCCAAAAGGTACCTATATCACCACCACCCATCCCCTTGCCCTCCCAACTAACACCCTATCCTCTCCACCGTAGCTCCTCCAAGAAGTCGAACTCCAAGCCCTCCAATCCCAACAAAAGATATCCCAAACACAAGCTGAGATCAATGCCAAAAAACGAGATGCGCGATTGAATCAACTCACGAGTAATGAACTTAGTTCTTTGCCTAAGGGGAACCCGGTTTATGAGGGGGTGGGAAAGATGTGAGTTTGTTCCTTGCGCGTTCTGGTGTTCGGGGTATGATGGGATGAGGGTAATATGCTTGGCTACTGCTTCGCTGTCACGCCATTCGTGTCGAGCGACGGAGAAGGGACTCGTGGATTAGAGAGTCTGACGTGTGGAAGAGATGATGCTAATTGAGGATATGATAGGTTCGTGGCGGTTCCGATCGACGATCTAAATAAGCGGTTGACGAGTGAATCAACGACGTTGAAGAAGGATATCGGCGAATTGGAGAAGAGACTACATTACCAAGAGACTACGTTTAAGAACAGCAGACAGCATATCGAAAAGATATTACAGGGTAGTGCGAGGTGAGGACGACACGGGAATATATCAGGGATGGATACAAAGATGAATATGAAGGAAATCTCTTTCTTCATAAATACCAACACAAATGAACGTGCGGCATGAAAGAATGTCATGAGAATGAGCCGGATGAGCTTTCTCGATGCACAGAATAATACGACCACCACTGGCAGACGACATGCTCAACCACAGCTGCTACAAAGCTAAATTACCAGAATCTCTAGGAGGGTTGAAAGAAGCGAGAACGAGGATCGCCTGGCGCAACGACGTCAGCTATAGCGCTGCCGTTTGAAGAACACATGAGGATTGTCAGGTTGTAGGATGGGGGTGAAAGAAGGTCGAGGCTGGTTAGCCACTGTCTTAAACCACAGGTGCACCGCCGTTTGGGTCAGCTCCACACCATGAAGCTGGACAGGACTAGTGGAACCTCGTACAAGCGGGGACAACTTCAGGAGCTGAGTTGCTCGGCCGAAAAGAAACCCTTGATAGAAGGCAGGGGCTGTGCGCAAGGCTGTTTATGCTCCAGCATAGAGCGACGTACAATAATGCCTTTGTTGAACTCGACTCGGTGTGGTGTGCGACGTGGCGTAACAACACAAAATCCTTACAGGCACTTGCACATAGCCTCGAGTGTTCCACCAGTTTGTTCCACAGACATCGCTTAGACCACCACTAGGCTGTAGGAATGTGGTCAAGGATTGCCTCATGCACGGTTATGGTCGTGATGGAATCCCTCGCATCAATCGTACATGTCGCCTTCTTGTGCTCTGTCGAAAATAGTCTTGCCAGGGTCAAAGTTAGATTCAAGGTGACACCAATGCCTCACTCCATGACCTCGACCTCGTTTCTAAGCGATGTGCTCCAGGAAGGCACATTTAAAGTGGCCAGTCTGGATGCCAATCCCTGCCACATTGAAGTCGCAGCTTGCCCAAACCACGAACTCGAGACTTCACCAGCTGCCGCCTGTTGTGCCACAGCTTCAAGTTGGTCTTTCTGATCTGCCATGTATTCGTCGAGGAAAGTGATCATGTTCACGCACGTCTCGAAGATGGTTTTTGCCTCTTGCACCACTTCGGCCCTCTCTGTGTCGTTCAGCAGCTCGCTAGCTTCGTCAAATCTTGTCTTGAACTCGAATTTCAGCTTGTTGGCCTCCGGGTCTGCATGTGTCGCAGCATCGAATTTCCAAAACGATAATGCCTCGACTTCTTGAGACGTTTCTTGTTGTTCCGCGTCCATATTTTCAAGCCAGAAATCTGACCCTGCAGCAGCGAGCACTCGGAGTAGGTATCTCCCACCATTGAACATGGCGAGATACATTGTCCAGGCATATGCCATTGCTAGATATGGTTTTTCTGTGATATTCCGGCTGATATGCGATGTATATTGCTTTGCCGCTCCTCGCACAGCTTCGAATATCTCTGTATTTGTCCCTTTGCCAATATCTGCGTAACTTGGTGGAAGTTTCAGTCTCTTAGCTAACAACTCAAGATCATGCTTCAACTTCTCAGATCTCGCAAGACCAGAAACTTGCAGCCTCCGAATCACGTCTTGATCACGTTCCGAATAGGTATTGCAGTTGAGTATGTGAGCCATCGCAGATTCAAAAGCGACGTAGATCTGGCCGTAGACGAGTATGCCAATGTAGTATGCTGTGGGGTCGGAGGCGTGAGGTGGAAGACATAGTGGTAAGCGTGCTAATATCGATTTGTTGAGCGACATGTGTATGGATAAGTTGGCGGCATGGAGGGAGGATTGAAGTGGGGGAGAGGTTTTCGTGTCTGAGACTGGCCCATATTGTTCTTGGGACTCGGGTGCTGGCGCAGCTTGTGAGGTTGAAGTTGAGGTTGACATTGGATAATTCTTGTTCACTCGTAGTTCGTCAAGCAGGTTTCATGGATGAAACTGCCAGTGCAGAAACGATTGAGTTGAAGATCCTGTATCCAAAATATGAGGGTATAGCGGTTAGTGTAGGCAGTTCGGTCAACTAGTCATTCCTGAAGGCGCAATGGTAAATCGAGGAGGCTCAAGACTGGGAAATAGTCAATATCGCTTAAGAACGGCTCAGCGACCCGTCACAGACAACAGCCAGAAGATCACAGGCAAGTGACACAAAACACAACAAAAGGACCACGCGCGTGTTGGACAATGTAAGAAGAGGGAAGTCAGTGAGGCGAATAGTGTACAGCATTGTGATACTTGCAGATGAGCGGCTGCATTCCATTGGAGTTATGAGCACAACTCGGGACGTGATCCTAATGCACAATCAATGTGGACACACGGATAGATCGTTGCACGTCGCCATCGTGCGCTTGGTGAAAAAAAGGTGAGATCGGAGATCGTGACCGGAGCACCACATGTCCGTGACTTTGGTAGAAGCGGGTCAGGCTCCCGGTACCTTAGGTACAGGGATTCAGTATGTAGATACCTATCGAGTCATAAGGAGGTACTTTAAGGGGATCACAACTCGATACATGCGTAAAGCATAAACATTTGCCGCTTTGAGTTACATGTGGACCGTGCATTTCGGGAAGAACTGCATCGACTCAATATGACGGTGCTTGGGCGCACTGCTTTGTGGTCGTTGGCATTGAACACATTTTGGACAGTCAACTATCAAGTTGAACACACGAGTATGGCACTGGATGTAGCGCTACACAGTAGCCCACCACCACTTTACATTGACTATATACCTCAAAGCAGTCCTAGGACATGTCCAAATCTTTAAATCAGTATGAATATACTATAGCCTTTCAATCACCTTTTGTCTTTTCCGCGCTCGATGTGCTGCCATTCCCGTTGAGGTTCTTCACCTCTTTATCCCACAGTGTACTGGTCATCGACTCTCCATCGTCGCGCGTACTTATAACATGAAAACTAAAATCGACCTCCCCTACCAAATCTTTTACCTGCCGCGTGATTTTAGCCATTTCGCCAGCAACAAAGGCACTGGTAACCTCTCCGACCGCAAATGCCGCATAGCACGGATGCGCAAGATGCTCAATTCCAAACAACACCGGATCGAGCTCGTCGGTTGCATCAGCCGTCTTGATACGCCGCGACGGCTGTATATATGGCGGCAATGGCTGCGCGTTCCTCATTGAAGCCGAGAGGAGACATAGGCTAGATGTGACTTGGTGGGAAGTTACTGTGTTGTTGACGGCAAATTCACGAAAATTTTTGAGCCATTGAGTTTCTTCGTCCAACTCTGCCTGGGTCTGACCCTCGGGCTCGCGGATGAATGCCTGGGATGAGTACTCGAGAAGTGCAAAATAAGTGAAGACATTTCGAATGCTGGTAGTGAGCTCCTCATATTTCTCTCGCGGGAAGCGGCCGCCAAATGGCGGTTCAAAGCGTGTAAAATCATGGTACTCACGAAGCTTGGTTATCATGAGTAATGTTTTACTGAACACTTTACTCCGAGCTGCATCGAGCTTCTTGATTGGAGAGTTTGCTGGTTGGTCTTTGTACGCCGGCCCGAGTTGGAGACGTGTCTCTAGTGTTGTGTGTACACACGAGTGGTAGTTCGCAAGTATGTACAGAGTTGCACCAACATGCCGTCGAAGTACGCCATGGGTTGTGATAGGATACGGAAAGTACGTCCAGAAGAAGCCTACCGCCAATCCGATCGTCACAGCCGCTAATCTGTATGGTCCGAGTAGGTACACTGGATAGTATTCCTGTCCGTTTGATACGGCGAGTTTAATGCCAATCACGTCCACTTGAAGCTCGTAGCCAATGATCAGAACTACTGTGATTGAAGAGACCATGGCGATGACGGCATACTGAGGGTTCCTGACCAGAAACAGGACCCAGCAAGCTAGGTAAATATAGAAGATGACCAGAATGGCCGCGTGCTTGTGGTCACACATATACCAGATAATGATAGAAGCGACCATAGCAAAAGCTGTACCAAAGGTTCGAGCTGCAAATCCAAACAAACCCTGGCCAGCGTGGGAGCTCATACTGATGGCGGTCATAATTATACTCCACATACCACGTTGTTCAAGGACAAAATTGCGGCTTTGACGGAGGAAGGCTGGGAGACCGATACTCATGGTAGCGATTGCAGTTCGGAACCCGAAGGCTGCTGGCTCGGAGCTTAAGAGTCTCGGTATGGTCCGTAACATGTCAGTGATCTTTTGGTAAAGATTGGTTGGAGGGAGATGTTCGGGATCCTTGACATGCTGTAGAGAATCTCCAAGTTGGATGTTGCTCCCACCGTTCACAACACTGCTCAAACTCTCATCGTTATTGCTTGGCTGGAAGGCATCCAATATGAGCTTCCGAATTCGTCGCCATCCAGGGTTGATGATGCGCTTCTTCTTCATTGTCCCATCTTCGACACGAGCATCGGCATATTTGACTAGCTTCAGAACTGACTCGCCAATATTGTATGCCAAGAACTTGATGTACAGGATGAGATATAGCTGGTTTTGATTCAATTTCTTTCGGGTGATGGCACTTTCCTCTCGTTGGAGTGGGCTTTCTGTGGCGTGTACTGGCCAGAAACGCTTAGGAAGATTAAAACCTTTATCCTCTGCCCAATGCTGAATGACTTCATTCCGTTGGTTGTGATACTTCTTCAGCTGAGCCTCAAGATGTTCAGCAAACCCATCCTGTCCAGGTTGTGGTATTCCTTCGGCCTCCTCTACATCGACACGCCTAGCCCTTTTCGGTGGTTTGGTGAATTCCAGTTTGTACGCAATGTGATCGAGGCCTAGAAGAAGATTCGTCTTGAAGGCTTCATACGCGACTTTGGACTGGGAAATTACCTCGTCCCATTCCTCCATCTCGAGCTTTTTCATGGCCTCAAGGACAGTCGGGGATTCAGGTAGTGCCACAGAGGTCGTGCCATGCTCTCTCAGTGCACGCATCATCTCTAGAAATGTTGCGAGGCCCATGACAGGCTGCAGAATTGCTCTCAGATGCTCAGAAATTTCCGAATAGTTTGACGGACCAAGTTTTCCGTACGCAACTTCCTTCCTCGCGAAACCTAGCTCAAGCTTAATCTTGCTAACCAGTCCGCCTACTTGCACAATGAGCGCCTGCATTTTGGCAGCTTGTTTCTTCTCTTCCTCGTTCGCAACACCAGGATTGAACGTCGTGACTGAGCCCATGTATGCGCTATGTGTTGCAATGCAAGCTTTGTAGAGGCCCAGGAGACCGCCCATCTGTTTCTCAACACTCGAGCGTGATGTCATAGGGACAACGAAGAGACACACACCAGTTCCAATGCCGAAGCCGGTCAAGAAGGCGATGAGCAGCCGCCTGACGAAACTTATGCCAGCGGCCATTGTCCCGAACGACGGAGCATAGACTGAGGACACAATGCTGAAGATGGAGAACTGAATCATTGGAAGCTTGAGTTGTGGCCTGGCAGCCAGAACAGAGTTCACGACAAAGACCGTTGTAAACAGAAACACGGCCGATACGACGCAAGAAGATGCATCGTAGCTGAGCGCTTGCTGCGAACCAGACTGGCCACTAGTTATGCCGCCAGCAGGGGTTGCTCTAGCAGCGACAACGCACTGGATTTGCAGCAAGGCCACCGCAGCTCCGACACAGGTGGCGATGACACTGATGGTCATAGATTGTATGAACTTTGCTCGAGGCTGGATGGCCAGACTGAGATGTGCCATGATGGCTACCAGGTAGCCAAGGGTGCTGTAAACGCCTGCGTAGGTGTGTGACTCGTATGCTGCCAGCGCGATAGTCGCTGGCAAGGCACCTTTGAATGCCAGTATGACGTGAACTGGTAGCAAACCAGACCTGTCCCATAATCTTCTCAGCAGGCCCGGCTGCTTGGCCGGGGTAAGGCTGTCACCAGATGTATCGTCCATCTTGGGCGGATGTGCTGAAGGAGGTGGTCACTGGCTTCACTTCCGGCAAGCGTTTTTCCAAGAAGGATGTGTAATTTCCAGCTTCGGGATTGCAGCCACGGAGTAACCAAGGTAACCAGCGCTGCTTTCCAGAAGTCCCCTGCAAAGCACGTCAAGTAATAAGGCTGTCCATCAGATCCAGAGTCCATGTGATACTACGCGAGGAATCGCGACAGTTAGTGATTTCTGTTTGTAGGAAAGATTGTTGATGACAACAGCCACGGTGCCGCGGCGTGTCAGAAGATTTGGTAACACGGCCCGGGGGGCACTGACTGTGGATAGCTGAAAGACTACTTGAAATGACATTACAAAACTTGTGGGTGACCTAATGGAGATGCACGCCTGGCACCTAGATGAGGGTCTGATAATGGGGGTGTAGGCTTAGTAGGAGTAGAATACACTGCACGTATCGTCACACGCCGAACATCAGCACGATCGAGTGCTAAAGTACACCCGAGTACTTAGGTACATTCATAAACCTTATTATACATCAATGATATGCCCACCACGCGCAGTTTGGCACTGTGAAGTGAATCCAGGACCACTCTGACCTACCGTTACATCACGCCTTGCCTTGGCTGCTCCATCCAGATATCGTGGTTTTCACGAGACTTGATACTAAGCACGTGTAAGTAACTGGTCTGCATGTACGGTAGGTATAGCAAAGTGGGATGTCAAGGGACATAACATGGGTGGTGCGGGAGGGTCAATAATTTGAAACCCTGGTTTTTATTCACATGTTGGAACGTGATCGACCGTAAGGTCACCCAAGAATATATTGGCAGCACAACACCCTAAAAAGAAGCAAAACGATAAAACACAGAGAGAACACGAATTGGTCGTCAAGGTTGACAGTGGACTGTTGCGAGGAGGTCTAGCACAATGCCTGACACAGGTTAAAAATAGATGTTCAGCTCGTCTGTCATAGATGTGTGGATGTGGCTACTCGATATCCTTGATGGCTACAAAGACACGTAATGGCTCAGGGAGAATCTAGATTGATTGATGATATACTGCCAATTGACTAGGTGAACATCCAGCTCCTCCTATTCGGACTCTTAGCATTCTGGCTCTTTCGTCGAACGAGATAGATCTGATCTTTCTCTTTGTCTTTGAACACATTATCTGGCTTCAACGTCGTAACGGTCTCTTTCGTGTACCCATTCGTAATCAGTCTGGTCTCTCTGCGTTTGTAAATCTTCTCCGTGTGTTGGAAAAGCTCTTGCTGAAATTCGTGCGACACGTACTCCTTGATTATGATGTACTTTCTATCCGAAGCGTCATATTCCCAAGGAAGCTGGTAGAAGTCCAGCGTTTCTGGCAGTAGATGGCGCACTTGAACTCGGATATATGTTGGACGGCCCATGTCAATAGCAAGCTGATTCTCCTTGTTTCGCCGTGAGGTGGAGCGTACCAGCTGTTTCTTCTCCTCCATGATATCGTCGATATAGTCTAATGAGTAACCTGATCTCATGTCAATACGATGAGAGTACACACTAAATGGATAACGATTCGACATACCTGCTTTCAAGAACTTTTCCCTCACTTTCGCTTGGAATTCCTCCTCCTCTGCTTTCTTTTTTGCTTTCTCCTTCTTTATTCGCTCCTCCTCTTCTGCCAGTATTCGCTTTCTGAGCGCCTCAGCCTCTTCTTTCTCTTTCTTCCTACGTTCCTCCTCTTCGAGTAAAATCCGCCTCCTCTCAAGATCGGCCTTCTCCTTGGCCAGACGCGCCTTGTCTTCCGCTTCTTTGAGTATTCGTTTTCTCTCCTCCGCTGCATCCTCTTCTCTCCGTCTCTCTTCAGCCAGGATTCTCCTCCGTTCTTCCTTGGCATCTGCAGCATCTTGCGCAAGCCGCTCCCGCTCTTCTAGCAGAGCTCTCTGCTTCTCGGCCTTGAGCTCAGCCTCTTTCTTATGTCGCCTAGCTTCCACTTTGGCAATCATGTCCTGCTCAGCCCTCTCTCGCTCTTCTTCCTCCCTTTGGTATTCCAACATGAGCTGTCGTCTCTTCTCCTTGTCCCTCCTTTCGCGTTCGTCGATCTTCGCAATCAGTGCAGCTTCCTCATCTTCTCGCTCGCGTCTTTTCTTTAGTGCGTCTAGTTCAGCTAGCTTCGCAGCAGTGGCTGGTGAAATCTGCTCCCGTCTCTCGCGTTCCTTCAATAATTTCAGCTCGGCGAGCTTTTCGGCAGTCGCAGCGGATAGTTTTTCTCCTTCATTGCGCGGATCTGATCTTCCTCGTGGATGTGCTCGGCGGCGGAGCCTGTAATCGCCTTCGTCACTTTCAGAATCGGAGTAATGGTCATAACTATGGTGGTAGTGTTTTACGCGTTCCCGACTCGGCTCTCGGGCTGGTTCCAGGATGTAACTGGGCAGGAAATTTGGCTGCGGTACTGCTCCTGTGCTTGACGATCTATGGCGCTGCTGTGGAACATTCAAGTTGTTCTCAATGATAATGTCTCCTTCTTTTTGACCGAACTTCTCGGCTTGTGCTCGTTGGTACGAGTAGTGATGGTGGGCCCCTGCCGGCCTCTGTCTTCGCGGTGGAGATACGTGGTCGTCAGTAAGTTGAATAGCTACGCGATTTCGACTCCTGCTTCGTGGCGGAGGAGAAACAACCTCGATGGGATAGTAGTCGTCGCTAGACTCTTCCGACTCGATTATGTACCGCTCGCGAGCGTGTCGAGGCATCTTTGCAGATCGTGTCCCGCTCGGGGTTGCTTGGCAAAAGTGGGATGGCAATGACTGGAACAGTGGATATGTTTCGTCCAAAGCTCGGTATGGTTGCTGCAGGGTGTTGCGAGATATCCGCGATTGAGCATGCAGAAGGACAGACTATGTTAAAGAAGAAGTTACGCCTTGCATTGGAGGACAGAGCTTGAATTTGCAAGAGTAGGAGGATGATGCCTGGATTAACAATGCATGGGACAGGAAATCAGGGCCCGGGCATGACCATTGAATGGAGATTTTGGCCTCAAGCGTTTGTTTCGCTTGATGCCAACACTGCACTCTCGCTTATATGCATACTTAGTCCAACACTTCTCCAGTCTGGGCCTGCTCGAAGCAATCATGCATCACAGCCCCGTTATAGAGTGCTCTGCTACATCTGATTTGACCACATAGCACGGCCACTGGAAAAGAAAAGTGTCAAATTGTGGAAATACAGTTCGGGGGCCAAATTTGGTCATTTGGTACCCGTGTGTCACAACGACAGATAGAAAGTGAAGGATGACTCGAAACACACTTCAGTGATGCACGTATGAGATAGTTGTAGCTGGCGTTAAGCGGCATGGATTGCTGTGCTGATTGACCACGCGACGGTTCTTCCAACCTTGAACTTCTACCGTCGATGAGCGCGTCACATACCGACCGTTCGATGACCGAGCGGGCCGTCACACTACCGAAGATTCTAAAGAACTTACTTGGTACCTTATTTGAAGGAGTAGACGCTCCAACGGCGCTCGTTCTAGCAGCGCTTCGTCAAACATCGTGCCGTAGGACTGTTCTTGTCATAAAAAGAGTCGCCGCTGCTCGAAAGCCAACTGTTGCTGATTGGTGAGTCTAGGCATGTCCCAATTTATGCAGTCGGTGCCTAACCGGTGGCCGGCTGACAGCCTCAGGATTCTCATGCAGAACGTGCATGGTACATGAAACACCCGAAGGATCATTGGCGGCGGGATTTATACACACTAATCTGGCCGCATGTTCAAAGAAACACAGTTCTGCCTGCGCTTCCTTGCCGCTTGACCAGTTCTCGTGGTCCAAGGTACAGTTAACTAGGAGAGCAACATGAAACCAGGCGTGGTGTGCTGCCTTACAGACTCATGGAGGTCGAGGCATCATTAGTCCACACTCCAAGACCGCAGCTTGGAAGCCTCCTGAGCCACTTTCCTCCGGCGCACTTCCACCATCACACAGACCTGCAAAGGACATTCAAGCCCACCAGCTGGTTCAATATGTTTCACTGAGCACAACAGCTAGATGTTAAGGCTGTGCTGTATACTCCTAAGACGAAATGAACACAGGCATATCCCAATACACAGCATGGCTTTGTGATTTTACCGTTATTGATAAGCAGATCACTCTCTTCGTGAGATAAACCTCACTCACGAGTAATGTGAGGATATTGCATTAAATGTGTGAGCAATCGCATAATCACTGAAATGTAAAGTTAAATATACGGTATATGCCACCCGGTTCACACATCGACCAACCTACATACCACACCTACCTAGCCCACCGGAGTATCGAGATCAAAGCTACAATAGTGCCCGAACATGGGCAGGACTTCCGCCCATTCCTGTATCAGTTTGTTTTGAATGCGAGTTCCGGCTGCTGCCACTTTGACCATTCCAGTCACCGTCCTTGAGGAATTGAGCGAAGTAAGCTTCCAGTACTTGCACAGTCTCCGGCCCTTCAGTCAGCTTGACAGCAATCGCGAGATGACCGTCAGGTCGCACAACTACAAGTGCTCCCTCTGCTTCCTCCCCCTTCTCCTCAGGTACCAAGCCCACTTTGGCATGAGAGGCATACGTGGCATTTGGCACCCGTGGGCTTGGGATGTCATCAGCATATATTCGATCTCGATAGGCCTGGAACAGCGTGGGCAATTCTTCAATTTCAATCTCTGGTCGCTTGGCAGACATTGTCAATGCGACAGAGAAGAACGGTGAGTGTGGGTTGTCGCTGTCATGGTGTGTATCAAGACCTTGCTGGTTTTTGTGCATATATCTGCTGTAAAAGCTGCCCGGTTGAAGGAGATTATCCGATAATGATGACAAGAGGGGGTGTTGACCGTGCCTGGGCGATGACGAAGTGCCAGCATAAACAAAGAAGCGGAAGGAGCCGTTGAACGGAATCTCGTTCTCAAGGTGAACAGTGTTTGCGTCCACGACTCGTGTCACATTGGAGTTTGGCATAACACGACCCGGCCGGAGTTTGTGCTTGTCATGCGAAATGATGAGTGATTTGAGATTGGCGGATAACGAAGGCAACGATTGCTCTGGAGAGTAGTTGAAGATGTTGGGAGAGTAAGCTACACCAAAACCGGATGTAAATTCGCAGTTTGCTTTGAAAAGGTCAACAAACGCTTGCTTCGCCTTGTCGGCATCTTCGCCTGCCAAGCCCGACTGTGTCTTGCTGAAGAGGGCGGCGTATTGGTTGTCGAAATCCAAAAGCATCTCCGCCACTTCTCGTCGCTCAGACTCGTATGTCTCAAGAATCGAGCGATCGGCAAGCCCTGATTCAACATGATGAATCTTCCAGGCGAAGTTTACAGCATCATGGAATGCAGTGTTCATACCTTGACCAGCCTTGGGACTGTGAGTATGACAAGCGTCTCCGCCCATGAATACACGATGATCAAGAGTGTACTTGTCTGCAAGGCCTTGGCCAATCGGGTAGACCGAATACCAATCGACAGTATCCCAATCACAAGTGTATGGCTGAAAGATCTTTTGTGCAGCATGTTGCACTTCTTCCACAGTTGCTGTCTTTCGAGGATTGAAATCTGGATCTGTACTTGATGCAATCTGAATATAGAGTCGAACCATGTTGTTCTCTCGTGGGATAACCATAATGCTGCCATGATCGGAATGAATCGTGCACTTCATTTTGATATCTGGAAAATTAGTTCGTAGGACGCCGTCCATCACCCCCCAAACATATGAGATCGGATCTTTGTGTCGGATCTGGACCTGCAACTGTTCGCGTACAAACGACCTCGCTCCTTCAGCGGAGAAGAGGTATTTTGTGCGGTATGTTTTGGTTACATTACTATCGAGATTTCTGAGATCGACTTCGACTGGATATCGGGAGTCAGCATTGTTTGTCTCGAAACGTGTTATCGTTGCTGGTCGCTCGATGTTTGTATTCGTCTTGACAAGGTCTTCGATCATCACTTTTTCTATCAAACCCTGATGCAGCAAAGCAGTAAAAGGATACCTTGCGTCAATGAATGAAGGACATGAAGGATATGTCCCGGTACGAATAATCTTTCCGCCTGGGGCAGGATCCCAGAACGCCACTTCGTGAACTCGCGCCGGATCAAAAGCCATAATCTTTCGCTTCAGACCGAGATTGCGCAGGATTTCAAGCGTGCGAGGTTGAATGCCATCTGCTCTGCCGGTTGCTGTCGGCACTGGTCGGTTATCAATTTGTTTGACTTTGTATCCCCATCTCGATAGACACACAGAAACTAAAAGTCCGACCGGACCAGCACCAACAACCACCACATCGTACTTCTCGATTTGAGGCGCCATAGGCGATGCGATATCAGTGCTTCGTGTATTTCAAGAGTGAAATTCGTTTTCAGAAAACCGAGCTCTCGAGCGCAACCAGTAATGTTGACTGGATGATTTGTTATCCTCTGAGCGAGCTGTGGTTTCCAGGCGACTCTGCTGACGTCAAGCACAACTTTTGATGGTAATGGTGGAAAGTCCAACTCGCTAGAATCGCGGGTGATGAAGACTTATGTATCAGATGTCATATTATAAAGCCTTTCCAGGAAAACAACCGTTCATTGTAACAGCTTTCCGAGTAAGCTTGCCGTAGCTCTAGAACCAAAATCGCTCTTTTCTGTAGGCTGTCCTTCCCCATCATCGATGTCTCCGGCTGAGATGACGGCAAGTGTATGCTTTGTGGAGAGCATAATTGGTCAAAGTGTAATGGAATCTGTGACGGGCTGAGTCCCCGCAGTCGGATGAGCTGCTCGGCATTCAGATTTCAGTCACGTGAAGTGGCTGCTGAACACCAGCTCAACGTCACATGACTGGTAGCATGTTGCTGTTGGCTGTGGACATGTCTGTACCATGTCTGGATGCACGGAAGTTGTCGCCTGTCGTATCATCGAGGAGCTGCTTGCTGCTATGCTTGAACTCTGGAATATCCCAACATGTAACGTCGTATCTGGATGCTTGCAAATATCGAGACGAAGCGGATGCATAGCCTCTTGCCGAATGCCTCGCGAACTTAGTCTGCCCTAGTAGTTCATGAAGAAAGCAGGGCGGTACAATCAGCATCAATAAATCCGTGAGACAGATCAAGGTTGACCACAGAGACTCGTGTGCTTGTGGCTTATATCCACAAACCTCCCAAACTCATGACTGCGCGTTGTGTAGCTACCTATGTAGGTACTCAGGTATGTTTGACGAAATTCTTTCTCGCATTAGATATGTGAGCACATGAACACGATGGAGCAGAAGAGAATGTGCCAATCACTGCAAAATTGTGGGAGCTTCGGGCACTGGCAGGCGCAAGCCCGAATTGATTTGAAGATGAGGAAGGAACGACTGAAGCAACTGCGTCCCCCAAATTATGTGAAAGAAAAGGTTTCACCAAAATCCGCTTCACTAGCACTGATATCGTCCATTTGTGAGCCTGGTTGCTTTTGAATGTTCTCGTCCGTCATGAGAGATGTGGCTGTCGTGGCGAGTCGACCTTCATCATGACTTCGCCAGTTTGTTCTCGCGGCTCTGAACTATCATGGCCGGGGTGTCTTGGAACTTTCGACGAGGAATCATGTCGCTTCTTCTTAAGAGAGCTAGGCGACAAAATTGTCCAATTTTATCCGTTCTCCATTGGTATGGAAGAGGTGTTTGCTCAGATCCTTGCTGAATATGGGCTCATTGGGGCAGCTGATGCCATCAGTGTGCTCCAAGAACTACTTGAAGACGAGAGCACTGCAGCTGGAGCTGGAGACGACGGGGATATCTGGAGATCATGGCGATACAATTGGCGGCATAGAAACGTTGGTTTCCTGAACCACTTACTTTCCACAAGCTGACTGGCTCTAGGATGATCCGCTGAATCCATATGTCCTTCGGGCTCGGGGTCGCATCTTGGGGCCACCCACCAGCACCCGAATCCGCCTCCTAAAAAGCAGTAATTTCATGGCAAGTGCCAAAGCTCGATCGACATGTCCCTCAACACCAGTATCAGGTCCTTCCTACACACCCGAATGGGCTTCCCGCAGCCTGAGTGAGCCGGTCAGTCAACAGTCTATGCCCAGACCACGAGCTGGCTGTAGTACCGTGCACAGTTACCACCAGCCTCTGTCGAACGAATCTACCGCAGATTCTTGGATGATACATCGAACTTCAAGAGGTAGTAGAAGCGTTGTGAAGTGCAATAATGACCAGATCGAGCCAATCATGGAAGATGGACAGACTGTTTCGATCTCATCTGAACCAGGCATTGGGAAGTCCAGCGAGTCATCCGAGGAACATGCTTTGCTGCCAGCAAGAAGGTATAATCTAGCCTTAGACAAGGCCACGTTCGAGTCGCCGCGCCGCTCTATGCCTGCATTCTTGCAAAATCATGATAAGCCGTTCGGTCTGCCCAGTCCGAGGAGAAGAAGTTGCACGCTTTCTCAACAGTGTGACACGGTTTCGGCTGCACAAAATGGTCCATCCGAGGTAGGCACAGCTCTGGAAGAGAGGCTCGACCACGGCCATGGCGTGAATGATGATGTAGTTTCGAAGTCATTTCCTCCCGCCACGAAGTCATCTAGTCAGGTTGCTCTCGAAGCAAGTGAGAAGACACCATTGTCATTGCGCTTTGGTCGGCAGCAAGAGAATAGGCAAAGCCTACCTTCCGAACTGAGTTCGATTGAAGTCGATTCCACACCAAGCAAGAAGAGGGCTTTGCATCGGCAAGTACGCATGATAGATGGCGCTTTGTTTCATCCTCGAACGAGGAAAGGGAAGTTTATTGAGAGTGACACAACTAGAGGAAATTCGCCAGTGAAGCCAGTGACTGAAAAACCTGCCAAGAGGCTTACTTTGCAATTGATACCGCATGTCAATTCACCACGTGTAAGTTGGTTGCAAAATGTTATCAATCGCTTCCGGAGTGAAAGTCACCGAAAACAACAACAACAACAACAACCACCATCACCACCACTAAAGCTGCGAAAACGCCATTCGAGTCTCGCAGATTGTGGAATGGCCAACATATGCAAGCACAACACACCTGCGACACGGCATCGAGCTGCCACTGCCACATCAGAAATGAAGGAAGTACCGTCATCGACGACTTGTGGATTTGACGGAGTCAATGAACACCACAACAAACCTCTACCCCTAAGTCCAGCAGATGAGGGCAGGACGTCTTTGACGAGCGAGACTCAGCGCTCATTTTTCGGACGCAGCACAACCTTGAATCCCTACCTACCGAAAAGCTCAGTGCTTAGCCCAGATCACAGCGACCTTGCTTCACTGGTATCTGCAACAATGACAGGACCACAGGAGCTATCTCCAAAGGAAGAGAGATGGAAACACAATTCATTGAGCTCTTCACAGACTGGTCCTCCGTCGTAAGTGTATACTACATATATGCTGTGGTATGCTGCTCACCAATATAGACCTTCATCATTTGCTACAATTGCGAAGAAGAACCCCTACGATGATTCGAGCACTCCCTCCACACCGGGTATTGGCCCGCCACCACCTTTGACATACCATAAACGCGAAATATCGAGCACAGAGTGGCCATTTAGAGCGCCAAACGACGTATTGCGGCATCCAGATCAGCAAGATTTTGACGTCAGCGCCACTCTTCTTCCAGTACGCCAGCCTCACGTCTCTTTATATGATGTTCGACCATCAACATCAAGTGTAAGCGATGAGCATCGTGGCCGAAGATTGAAATCGCCCATGAGTCCTTTAGGGGCTAAAATTGACACTCCATCTACCAAGAAGTCCCAGGCAAGGTCACGCTCTCCAGTGAAGAAACTCCTGGGAATGGTTAAAAGCTATAGTACAAACCAGATCCCCATTGATAGCTCGCCACCAGAAACAGCGACTCCTTCGAGTACCAACAAGCGTCGTTGGAAAGAGCTAGGTCACAAAATCAAACATGGCTTCTTAACAGCAGATCTTGAACAGTTGGAGCAAGAGGAAATGATGGAACAGCACATATCTGTCGATGCCAATACTGATGCTGTACGCATTATCACCCCACCATCAACTGGCAACAGAACAATCTACCCTGTTTCACTCAAGAGCGCCGGCCAGAATATTCTTTGGTCAGAGCTGGAATTCGCACTCATAGAGACTGCAAACCAGTTTCTCAAGGACGAACTAAAAGCCAACCGGTTGTCACGAGACAGCATTCTGCGGGCCAAACGACAATGGCAAGCACGAAATAGACCTCAAGTTGTGGAGTTCTACTACGACCAACCCACACAGTACGAGCTCGTTATCTCTAATCTTCGTACCGTCGAGCTTTACAGTGACTATTCTCAAGATGCTATCATGCTCAATTCAGTTTTGCATCAGTGGAAAATCCTTGTCCGGGAGCTTTCGGTGAAGACTCTATGCATGCCAGATAGTATTGTTCGACGATGGATCCACGACGGTCGACGAGTTCTTGAACTCCTTGGTGCTTCACATCAATGCCTTTCGAAGTTTGACAAGATTTCGACGCTCTGTGTCAGCGTCATCAACAGCCACGAGAAGGAGCGCGCCAAGCAGCGCAAGGCTAGTGGTACGTCAGACAAATACGGATCCCACCGACGAAGCGTAAGTGATGGAAGTCAGCAAACGACACACATACACGAGGCAGCACTTATGGCACAGCGACTGTTTTGTACTCAAGACGAGGCTCCTCCAATGCCAACTCCGACATCACTGGTCAGTGCGAGCCGAAAAGTTACACCGCAGGAGCGAATTGTTGCCAGGGAAGCCAGGCAGACTCAAGGACACAACCGATCCTTAAATGGTCACCATCACTCGAAATCTTTGTCCTCTGCAGAAAATCGTGGTCGATTCTATCTCGACTGAGCCGACTGATTCAAGTAAGGAAGCGAATCTTGCCACTTATCACCAGTGGTGGCTCGAGATGTCTCCACACTTCATGTTGCGCGTCGGTAATAGGATCTGGAAATATGTTTCAGAAGTTGAGGTGCTGGATCTGGTAATGAGAACAAAATTGTATTTGAGCTTGACGCGATAGAGATCGTAGAAACATATCTGCGAGGTCACGAGACAGATGATTGTATCGCAGACTGCTATTGCTACGTAACATAATAGTGAAGTAAGCAGTAAAAAGTACAACGTGTTCTTTCTACACTTCGTGTCCATCAACTGAGTTTGGTGTGATAAACGCGAGGGTTTGAACTTCGAAAAAAGAATAAATTTGGGCAGTTAGAGTTTCAACACGAGCAATAGAAATCATTGACGAAACAAATGGCAATCGAATATGGCATTCAACTTTGCATTGCCACTGAATGCCAAAGATCATATTTCACCTCTTCCAGCATTCGGCGTGGGTAATGTCTTTTGGATAAATCTACAAATCTGAACTCGACACCATGTGCACTCTCTTCGTCTTTACACTAGCTGGCATGCTTATCACCAACAACATTAGAGTCGATCTAATCTAAACCCTCAAATCCCAGGCATCTGTTGAGGCCACCATGCAAAGCGTGGTTCTCAGAAAGTCAGTCCGGCCGTACCCTGTCCACCTTACGATGCGAAAAGTGCCGTGGCAAAGTACTATACCCAGCTTTTATCTCCTCCTCGCACCCCTCGCAGAAGAAGCCGGCTCAAAAGCATCCTCGTCATCGTCCTCATCCTCGATATCGCTGACAACGTTCTGGCTCGTCCCGTTGCCGAACACGCTGGCCTGACTGGTCGAGAAGTTAATTGTGCTTTGCTTTGCGCTTCGTGCTGCTGTGGCCGTCCGGGCTGGTGTCTTGCGTGTTGGGGGCGCTGATGGTGGCGCTTTGCCGTTAGTGGTGGTTCGGCTAGTGGTGGGTGCGCGTGTATTACTGGTTGCGGAGCCCGCGCGTGATGTTCGTGCTGTGTTGTTTATGCTGAGGCTTTTCTTGTCAGGGAAGAACATGGCTTGGGAGTTATCTTCTTCGACGTCTTCGTCTTCGTTGTCGTCGAGCATAATGACGTCTTCAGCTTCGGCTTGGTCTTCGTCTGAAGATTGTTCGATGGCCTTTTTGCGGCTTTTGGTGCCTCGAGTATTTGTGGTTGTGGGTTTGGATGTGGATGTTGTGTTCTTTTTGGCGGTAGTTGCGCCGCCTCTGCCTCGTGTTGATGTTGTTGTTGTGCCTCTTGTGGCTCTGGCTCTGCCCCTTCCACGGCTTCGTGTTGTTTTCTGCGGCTCAGGTGTTCCTGCATCGTCATCATTAAACATTTCGTCGTCGCTGTCCTTGTCTGCGGTTATCACAGCGGCAGCTTGGTCTTCCCATTCGCCGTCCATATCTGTGTCCCAACCTTCTGGTTTTGGTTTGTACCGCGCTTTTCCACCGCCACGGTTCTTTAGTTCTCCATTCTTGAACATGTCCTCCATCTGGCTCCTGAAGCTCTCGATTTGAGCCGCTAGGTCGTCCTCTTCTTCATCTGGTTCTTCCGCCTCGTGCATTGTGACCAAATGTCTGATCTGTTTTGACAGTGCTTCATTCACGAACATATCCATAGCATGCTTATCATCCTTGTCGATGTACTGATTCACCGCGTCACCGAAGTAATTCTGCGGCAGGATTGTCAAGCTCTGTGCAGCAAGGAAGTCTTGCACAAGCTGACTGACTTTGACATTCTCTGCGGTTTCAGGCCGCGCCATCAACTCTTTGAGCTCTTCACTTGCTGCGGCTCGACGGGCCGCGGCAGCTTTCTTCTTGACGTGGAATTGTACGACATCATGACTATTCGCAATGCGTCCTTTGAAACGATTAGAGAAGCGCTGTGGGTTTTCGACTTCGAACTTTGTACCGCCATTTACAGGAGAGGTTTCGACACGTAAGCGAACTAGTGGGAGCGGGCAATCTTGTTGTGACGACTCTGGGTTATCTTCGTTTTGGGCTTCTTGCCATTGTTGTTGAGCGTCTGAAATGAGTTCCTCGACTAGGTTTTGCAACCATGACGAAAGCTTATGACGGTGGTTGTCCTTCTGAGCGATCTTGATGGCCTCTTTCTCTTGGCTAAGGACAATATCCTTATAGACGAAAGGTCGAACAGTTCTGAGACGAATGGGTGCAGACCGAAACTCCCGACCTGTGATAGTGAGGATAGTGACTTGTTTAGGGATTGCTTCGCCTGCGATCAGTGATGTAGCAACTGATGAGCCTGGTTGCATGACTCGAAAATTCATCTCGGGATTCAGGTGTGGCTCGATGTCACATTCGTGTTCGTGACCCCAGATTACCAGGTCGAGGGAGCTTGGGAGGAAGTTTTCAGGCAGATAAGATGTAGCAGTTCGAGCGTGGTGGTTCTGGTGAACAACAGCCATCTGGAACCAATCGTCCCTTTGAATACCTGGATCGAAGAACGTCACCTTCTTCTCCTTGAACGTGCGATACAGTCGCTCGTCACGGACATTGGAAAGACCATATAAGGCCAGCTTGGTGCTACCTTTTTGCAATAGCAGAGGTTTGACATCGATGTCATCACCTCGAGGCACTCGGCCAAAGTAATTGATCAAGCCCGACATTTCTAGGATGTCAAGAGCCGCAAAATGACCGTCGCCAGATGGATCATCATGATTACCATGGATTGAGAAAACTGGGATAGCGACATTGATGTTTGTGTCTTCGTAGTTGGCATGACCGATGGAAGTGTCGAAGTGCTCAGTGCCGTCGCTGAGTAGTTGAACTTCACACGGCTTATCCCCGTAGCAATTCAAGCGTAACGACCGCATGACATTGTACATAGACTTTCGTGAAGGAACGTTATCATGAAAGAGGTCACCACCAAGGAGCACCATGTCGACATCTCGTTCTTTGGCAAGGCACATGATCTCATGAAAGGACTTCCAGGAATCATCGCCGCGAACTGGATCTCGTTCATTGTAGCCAACATGGTTGTCCGTGGCGACTAGGATTTTGATTGTATCTGTCATCTTTGCCTGCTCCTTAGATACGGTGTCTTATGAAATTCAACAATCAGTCGACACGAGGGCATAGGCGTGGCAACTTATCCTGCTGATGGTGATCAGGCTAAATCCTCACTAGTGCTTCTCTGCCTAGGTTTGTTAAACGCGTCGTGGAGACGAACAGAGACGTGTTAGACGAAAGTTGTGATACATATTCACAGTCTCTGTGTGTTTGACGCGTACGAAAAAACCCTTCAAGTGCAAGCAGTGGTGTCTTGAATGAATACCAGAGTATGAACGAGGTGATAACTGAAGAGAGGTTCAAGAACTTGTGGCCACTATTATCTAGTAACCATTGCGTCAAACCAACCTGACCAGATAGCATGAGTCGAAGACTTCGAGGGCTGTGTGCGATACAGACACGATGAGATGGTTCGTTCAAGAATCCATCTAGTCTGATTGCTTGATACTCGTCTGCTACAGTAGATGAGGAGCATTCACCTCGACATCCAGTCTTATCGATAAGAACCAAGCAAAAAGTTCGTCACTCCGATCAAATCCTCGAGTGCCTCTGTTTACTCAACACTACCTTCACTTCTCCAATTACTGCACAATGGCTAAGCGCAAATCCGAAACAGAGGTCGTGAAGACTGATAATGACCATGCAATGGAGGAAGATAGCGGTAGTGATGAGGTTCGTAGTCAATAGAATTTTACGGCCGCAGAAAGTGGCTGACGGTTTACAGGATTTTGATACTCTGAATGTTGAATTCGAGTGGTTCGATCCTCTGGCCGAGTACGACTTTCACGGCATCAAGACTCTATTACAACAACTTTTCGACCTTGACGCGCATATGCTTGACTTGTCAGCCTTGACAGACTTGATTCTAGCGCAACCTCTACTTGGATCGACAGTAAAGGTTGACGGCAAGGACACCGATGCATATGCATTCCTGTCAGTGATCAACCTCCACGAGCACAAGGATAAGCCCTTCATCGCTCAACTCGTTCAGTACCTCAGAGGCAAAGCAAACTCGAATCCTGCCCTTGTCAAGCTGTCAGAGCTGCTGTCTCAACCGTCGGTTCCTGCTATTGGTTTAGTTCTCACCGAGCGCTTAATCAATGTTCCCGCCGAGGTCATACCACCCATGTATACTATGCTTCTCGAGGAGATTCAATGGGCCTTGGAAGAGAAGGAGCCGTACCAGTTTACTCACTACCTTATCCTTTCTAAGACCTACACAGAGGTTGCGTCAGTTCTAGATGAAGAGGAGGATCGGCCGAAGAAAAAGAAGAAGGCGTCCAGCAGCGCGATTGAGACCATGTATTTTCATCCCGAGGACGAAGTACTACAGAGACATGCCCTTTGCTACGGCGGCTACGACTACACTACCAAGCAAGATCATGGTCAATCGGATTCAAAAAGAGCGTTCCAGGAGCTCGGGATCAAGCCGCAAAGCCATGCGATGCTCATAGAAGCGTTGAAGTTTCAAGGCGCTGTAGAGGCCATCACTGACTATCTGAAGCCACCTACGGGTTGATGAGTTAATCATTCCCATTCCGTGCCTTTTAACCTCTGCATCAAATATTCAACCTCGACCACTTTGGTGAGTGGGATCACAACCTGGGCATACATCTTGACAACAGCATCAATGTTGATCTTTGCGGCATTCTCGGTGCTGCCATTTATTGTGGAAGGATCAGTACCATACGTCTTTGCCTTGAGACGCAGTCGCTCCAGTACTTTCTGCTCAACCTTTGCGTCGGTAATGGCGGCATCAATGCCTGCTCGATCCTCAGCCTTGATCAGTGCCACAAATCGATCCGTCTCTTTGCGAAACTTGCTTTCAGCCACGAATTTGCCAAAGTGTATCCTCCTGCTCAGAGCTTGCAAACAAGAAATGTCGCACGTTGCAGCACTTCCATAGTTTTCTTTGGTCTCCCCCCGATCGGTTCGTCCGAAATCTCGACATGCTTCGGGAAGGATCTCCTTGATGTACTTTTCTCTGATGGTAGGGTTCACGTTGACGTTGTTCTCGTGCAGAATACTGGGATATTTCAACGCGGCCAGTACTGGTCTTTGAAGGACTTGTGGGAAGAAGGGGTGTTCGTCAGGAGCATCATATCGCCGGACAAGGGAGTGCAGTCGTTCTGTTTCGGATAGCACGTAGTCGGCAAGAGATAGGTTCGCGGGGAGGGCTAGATTGCTATTCGGAATGGGCAATTTTTCGGGATCGTATATGGTAGGACTGAGAGGAAATTGTACTCGTTCGATCAGGGTAAATGTTATCGTGTCTTCCAGTCGACTAGGTCAATCAGCTTCATGTTGCGAGGATTAGCATAAACATGCTCACATTAGTTGGAAACGGATATTCGCAAGGTCGAGGGCCGACGAGGGGTCGGACAAGTCAATAGCTGTGTCCATTTGATTGGAACACTCAAGGATCGGTTTCATGTGACGGCGAAATGAAGCACTATCTTAATACCAGAAACAGTGACGCTGGCATGTTATTGTATGTTATCATTCAGCTTTCCCCGCGAAAACAATTGTCTTTGGAGAGTTGTTTGTGTTTCGGTGCGTCATCCTTGTAGCTGCGTCTCCGACAAGGATCGACCCGCTTGTTGTTTCAAACTCTCCACCACTCTCAATCTCGAGATCACACGAGCTTGGCCAGCAGATTCATCGCAACAATCATTTGACCATTTCATTCACTTTGT
Organism: Neophaeococcomyces aloes; assembly: GCA_022813445.1. Taxonomy (NCBI): domain Eukaryota; kingdom Fungi; phylum Ascomycota; class Eurotiomycetes; order Chaetothyriales; genus Neophaeococcomyces; species Neophaeococcomyces aloes. The sequence goes on along the minus strand of JAKLMK010000072.1, from coordinate 35,711 downwards.
CGCATGGCCGGGTCGAGGACACATAGCAGAAACCCCTCACAGACAACACGACATCATGGAGCTGAGGACAATGAATCTGTCATTGGTGCCATTGTCGACGTACGGCCAACTTCTGAATCGGATTCCACAAATCGCTGACTTTAATAGACGCGACAACTCGAAGCATTTGGGCGAAAGGTGACGGCAACAGCAAGCCACTTGATGGGCGACACAACCTCTGCACACTATCCGAATGCCATGACGAGCATACAACGGTCAATGCTTCGGCCAGGCATGCAAAGAGGTGTTCTATCCTTGGCTCAACAGGCCCCGTCCGAACTGGTTCGATCGAAAATATCAACAAGCGAAATAGCTCATCGAGCCATTGCGTTCATTCCGGATGAACAGCTGCGAAACATCCCGGAGAGCGACCATGTGTATTCTCTGTTCCAAGGATTTCAAGCGAGTTTGCCCGAGATAGCTGAGGGTGAGACCGAGCACAGGAAAGGTCATCGAAGGCGTGAGAAGCAGAAGTTGCTGGGTGCTGGTGGCGACCTAGAGGAGAACGGTCCCCCCGATCTCCAGAAGCTCAAGAAGAAGAGGAACAACGTGAACCACAATCTCGAAATGATGGGCATCCGGAAGAACATGTGTAGCAGTGAGATCAGGGAGATTGACAACAAAATTGCCAATCTGAACAGCATGCGCAAAATCGTCCTCGATCGACTGGCTGGCTTGGAGAGTGAAGAAGTTGAGGTTGAGCAGGAACTGACTCAGTTGGACAATCAAATTGAAGATATGCAGGAAGAGCGAGAAGAACAAGAACGCTCCCACCTCGAGGATTCAGCCTTGACTCTAGAACCAGGACAATTGACTCCTGATTCGAAGACTATGGATGCGTCCTTCATGTCTGAATCAATCTACGAAAAGCTGCCCGCGGTCAAATCTCCCACCTCGCCGAAATCTAAACGACGACCGAAGTACACGAAACGGAAATCTATGCCAGTCCTGCATGAGCATCTGGAACCCGGATCGAATATACGCACTCTGCCCGCGCACAACGACGTGATCACTGCCTTGGACTTTGATGCACCATTCGGAACACTGGTCACAGCTTCATTGGACGACACAGTTCGAGTCTGGGATCTCAATCTCGGACGTTGCATGGGATTTTTAGAAGGACATACAGCGTCGGTTCGCTGTCTGCAAGTTGAAGACAACGTTGTAGCTACAGGTTCAAAGGACGCAACTATCCGGTTGTGGGACCTAAGCAAAACCAGCTATGAGCCGTTTGAGCATAGAAATGAAGACGACGACGGTCTAGGCTTCGGTAATGACGATGATCTCCCACCACCACCGCCTCCTGATGCTATGGAGGATTGCACACTGTTCACACTCGAAGCACATCTCGACGAAGTCACAGCTCTGCATCTTCGAGGTGACACCCTGGTTTCTGGCTCAGCGGACAAAACCCTTCGACAATGGGATCTGGTCAAGGGTCGTTGCGTACAAACTCTCGACGTTCTCTGGGCTGCGGCCCAAGCGAGTGCAAGCATGACCACAAGTGATGCCCAGTGGAAACCAACAGGTACTGGTCGCGGCATGGACTCCAATGCAGATTTTGTTGGTGCACTACAAGTCTTCGATGCTGCACTTGCGTGCGGTACTGCGGACGGCATGGTTCGCCTTTGGGATTTGAGAAGTGGACAAGTGCATAGAAGTCTTGTTGGACACACTGGTCCAATCACCTGTTTACAGTTCGACGACGTGCACATTGTCACCGGCAGTCTAGACCGTTCGATACGGGTAAGCTTTTCTGACTTTTCTGACTTTTCTGCTTCCAGTTGTCCTTTAGCTTGTGAGTCGACTTAAATTACTAACTTCTTGAACAGATCTGGGACCTGCGCACCGGCACAATTCATGACGCCTACGCCTACGACAATCCCATCACATCCATGATGTTCGACGCCAGACATATTGTGACTGCAACGTGCGAAGATATCGTGAAGGTTTATGACAAGACGGATGGACGGCATTGGGATTTGGGTGCAGGCACCTCACTTTCAGTTGAAGACTCGATGGAAGGGAAGACTACGAGCATAATTGAGAAGGTTCGACTAAAAGATGGGTTCCTGGTGGAGGGTAGGAGAAGTGGTGAGGTTGGAGCTTGGACGTGTTAGACAGAGCAGTACAGAAGAATTTGCACATTCCTCTTCGCCTCCCTCCTTCAAGTTGTTAAGCACAGCCTCGATTTCAATTCATCAACGTCGACTATGTATCCCTTTTGTCTTCCCGATCTCCCTCACCTCGCTATTCGAGAGCGTGTGATGTCCTAAGTCACGTGCGGACCTACCAGTTCATACTCCCTCCCACCACACTGAATGTCATGACCCCCAAATATCACAAGATCCACTAGCCCAGCCTCAATAATTCCATGACTACATTGCTGACCATCAAGTTTAACTGAGGAATCACAGCACCCACGCTATCACATTTCAGTTGCGCACACGGATACTAGCCACGTTAACGAAAATGATCGGGGCGGGACGGGGAGCAGGACGATTCTCGAGAAACCAAACGGGTGGATGAGAGGTGAAATAGATAGATTAGTGGCCGTGGGCGTGACGGTTTGTGGATCGCGGTGATTGTGTTCTTCTTCTCCTCAACAGGTAGCAACATAGTGTGGTTCTATGTGGGTATATGTTTGGAACAAATTCAACAGGAGACTATGTACTCATTATAGTACGTTCGTGTTCGTCTTGGATCACATTATTTAGTCTTCAGGTCTTTTGACTCAACTTTGAAAATGTTCTTTAGGATTCATGGATATATACATTGTCGTTAGGTCGTTGTCTCTTCCACATCGTTCTGGATCCATTACCATTCCATACTCATAGTCGTACGTTCACATACTTATATCCGAGGCCGTCTTTTTTACCTTCAACCTGCGCGCTTTCTTTGCGACCGTCTAAGCATTTGCACGGCCTTTCACGTCCTGCAATCTCTTGTCTGAGATGGGTGTCGTCACTTCTGCCACGTTCATGGTCTGTCACAGAGCCCTAGCACAACATATGCCAAGGCTGCAATTGGCGACACGAGCTGGAGCACTAATCACGCTAGATGATATGCATTGTTGTCGTCGGCATCGTCAGCGTCGTTGTCAACGATGAGTGGCCACCCTGGAGCGCACCAGTAGATAGCTGGAGGCCACTGCTGGTGCTGATCATTGTGGCACTAAGGTTAACAATTATGGTGCTACCTGCGGCTACAGATTTACCTACGCAGAGGGTCCCCTGGCAGGCTGTCGTTGGTGGAGTCGTAGTAGTGGCGAAGGTGAAGGTGATGGTGGTGGTAATGCTGGTTGGAAGAGCCACGATCAAGGATGTGGTTGTAAGAGTGGGCAAGGTTGTTGTCGGTCGAGTCGTTGTTGATATCGTGGTTGCTGGTGTAGTGGCTGTAGCTGTAGCGATTGTTGTTGGTGTGGGAGTCCTCGACGACTGTCCACCTTGAAGTGTTTCGGTAGATATTTGGAGGACATTGCTGGTACCGGTCACAGCGTCACTGAGGTTGACAGTCGTAGTGCTGCCTAACAGGATGTAATAGTGGTGGTGGTGGTGGTTGTTGGAAGAGCCGCGGGTGGTAGTGTGGTTGTGATTGTAGAAGAGGTTGTTGTTGGTCGAACCGTTGTTGATATCATAGTTGTCGATGAAGCTGACTCACCACGTAGCTGATTCAACAGCAGATGTTCCCATTAACGCACAATTCGAGGATGTCGGCAGTAGCATTTGACCGTCTGGAAGCACAGTCGTGGTAAGTAGTGTGCTCACGAACAAGTCTGTTGGTCCGTTGTTTATGGTGGTATACTCACAGTTGGAAAAAGGATCAACCACCACGTCAACGGTGAACCGGGCGCTGTAAATGGCCGGTTGTACGTAGTATATAAACCTTTGTGTCCGCAATGGGCAGGTTTCTGAAATGGTATGACACACGGCTGCGCTGTTAATCTCACCGGGATCAGAGGTCCGTGCCTAGGAGGAAAGGACACATGAAAAGAATATGGCAAGATTGCTTGTAGTGATCATATTGGGTGTGACGATCGTTGATCATGATGTTGCAGCACGTAGGAACAAGCTGATAGATATAGGGGTAAGGCAAGAGCGGCTAGTCAAGGAGTCGCTCAGAGGTTCTCATCCTAGTTACATGCTCGTATAAGTTTGAGGCTACAACTAGCATTTGACGCACGATTCCGCCTCAACCCCTCTTCCTGTCTCATCCTCTAATTTCGCCAGTGCTCATATATGTGAGTGCTATTTTGTCTGATAGTCGTCACTAGTCAGTTCTGTATTGAGTATATAGTAGCGGCAACTGCAGGATGGTGGACTGCATCATTCGCCAGTATCCACACCGAGTGCAAACCACTATTTGCTGTGTGCGCACTCTTGGCTTTTGTTCGGGACTACTTGACAGTGGCCATGGGTATGAGATGCAGTGGGTAAGCAAAGGTATGAAAACCACTTGAGAGGCGTAGAGTACTCCATCTCCATCCGTCAACTCCATCAGGTAGAAGTAGAAAGATGGCAAAGCCGGGGATGGTCAGGGCTTGAGAGTAACATTGTGGCTGGAAAGCCATATGCGAGTCCCGGTAAGCCTATGTGGGGGGGTGCACAGACTGACATACCACCTTCGATTGGGCAACACAAGTTTTGGTCTGCCTACTACCTTCGTAGCTTTGCGAAACTGAACAATATCGAAATGCAGACTTGGATGGGAGAGTCCAAGTTCGTTGCACCGTAGAGCGTCATTGGCTCGCAGTGCCTGCGATGACAGCAGATCTAGTATGCAAGAAAACCTGTTGATTCTGCAGCACTTTGCGCTGTATCAACTGGATGATCGTGGAGCACGGAGAAAGCGGCGCGTTATGCTTGCGGCGCAAAATCTGAACGGGTTGCGCGGTATAGGGTTTGGTCGTCAGTAATAGCTGAGAGCAGATCTTGATCATCCCCAATTTTTGATTCTTAGCGACCTTTCTCGATAGAGTTTGTTGTCCATAGACGTTCCAGGCTCAGTAGTAGAGACATCGTAGACATATCGAGACTTATCTAAACCACACCACGCGGCCCTTTTTTCGAGTGACCGCTGCATCGATAAAAGCTGTGGCTGAAGACTCAACCACGAGATGTACATATCTCGTACATCGAGCTTCGAACAACGCTGACACTAGTTGAGTGCTCCGACTAACAAAGTGTTGAAAGCTGTGTTGGGACAGTCCGGACGGAAGTTGTAATGCTTCTCTCGGTGACTCGATCACAGGAAATATTCGCCAACTGGCTTCTTGGCAGGCATACCTCTAGTACCTTGTGGCGCCGCCTCGAATACTCTGTATCTTCTGCCGGGTGTGGCGAGGTTCCATAGGACAGCCTGTGAACCTCCTCCGTTTTGTTTGTTACCATTTGTCGTCTCCCCATCACCAACGGAGTTCGTACTGCCACCAACCATTTCTCTCCTCCCTTCACTTCCATTGGCCCTTCGTATGCAACCCCCATGGCTACCATCCTCACCAAGCTCCAGTATTGCAGCGACATTACCACATCGGTAACAATAGTTCGGAGCACTCCAGACCGTGACGATTTGCTTTCCAAACATTTCTTTGTAGCCTTCCATGACCAGCTGATGTGCTCTTGCGATCATGCTAAGATCATTTCTGTGGTTGAAATTACGAACTATATCAGAACCAAAAAGGAAACCGGCCCCACGAGGCGAAAGACCCCAACCTTCAATATCGTCTGGGTCAGACCAGAGGAGATCACACATGGCACCTTCATGTGGTACTTCCTGTTTGCGGTCAATAAGGCGAATGGCGTCGAGGGTAGATATGAGAGGAGAGAGCCCGCCATGGACACAGAGGAGGGAGCCAGTCGTTGTAGGTGGTGGCTGAAACAAAGACGCTGATGGCGGTTGTGGATTCGATGGCGACACTGGAGGCTGGGAGGTTGTTGTGGGCGGTGAGGATAATTCGAGCGGATCACGGTCTGGTGCTGGCGATACACGAGAGGTGGAAGTTGGAAACATGTTGAATTGTCTTCGGAGGGTTTGTTCCTTGACTTCACCATGCGCATCAAGAACTTCACACTCGATCTCGCTCTCCAGGTCTGGCAGGGTTGTTTGAGTGTCATAGGTCTTCTCTTGCATCCTGTTCTCTGGGACTTCTGTGGTCGCACCCAATATCAAAGCGCCTAAGGCGAGGTAATCGAAGACCTCACAGCAATAGCGCCAGACATTTGCGCTGCCATACTTGCGTAAACATTCGTCGTAAAAACCGTAAACTGTTGTGATTTGCCTCGACTCGTGGTTTCCTCTTATCAACGTTATGCGATCTGGATATCGTACTTTCAGGCATAACAGGAGGAGGAAAGATTCGAGGGAGTAGAAGCCACGATCGACAAAATCGCCCATGAAGAGGTAGTTTGTGTCGGGTACGTCGCCACCAACGCGAAAGAGTTCCATTAAATCGTGAAACTGGCCATGGATATCCCCACATATCGTTACTGGAGCATCGACGGTAACAACATTGCCTTCTTCGATGAGGAGCTCACGAGCTTTGTAGCATAGTTCTCTTACTTGTGGTTCGGGAATGGGTCGACATGCGCGAAGCTGTGCGATTGCTCTAAGGAAGTGTTAGCTTAGATGACTTAAGATGTGACAAGTGGAAGAGCACGGACTTGTCGAGATCACTCATGCTGAGCAATGGCCCGCGATACCGGTCGTGATTGTCGCGTGTCGTGTGTCGATCGCGTTTCTAGTCAGATTGACGAGGGTCGTTGCTGCATGCAAAGTCCAAGGCATACAGTGGGTAACGGGCTCGTTTGATTTAGGTATTAAATCTGGCACCAGTATGAACCAAATGCGGAGCCTGAATATGGGAGAACTGTTGGAGAGATGTAGTACAAACCAAAGGCCGTGGTTTGCTTCATTTCTTGCGCTGCGTGTATTGAAGTCATGCAGGATCGCGATAAGATTAGATCTGAGATGGCGGCGAAATAAAGATCTACAATTCTCCACATGTCTGCACAACGCCTGTTCCCGTGATTTGCTGTGTTTTACTGTCTTGCCATCTTCACGACTTGAAGCTTTCTGATCATCGTGGAAGCTGTTCAGAATGCTGCTACGGAGCTGACGCTCATCAAGACAACCTTCGGTCGGCGACGTTGTTGTAACTTCGAGCTCGTGAATGCTGAAGAGAAAAAGTTGCAATGCCTCCCCATTTGCACCCTCGTTCAGCAGCGACCTCGACACTTTTTGCTGGGACTCTAGTCGCATCATTCGTCGTTGTGGCAGTGCCGCATATCTGGCCATGTCCCCGTCCGAGAAAGGCATACATGGATTCGGATATTGTGCTCAGTGCTGATGGACGACCGATGAGGAGAGTCAAAAAGGTCAGAGCTCAAGAGCAGAGTGAGGACGCTGGAACTGGAGACGCAGCGTTACGGAAACAGCTTTCACGTGGGAACGACCCTTTGTTGGATGTCAGCCGAGGCTCTGGTCGGTCAAAAACGTTACAAGAAGAGGCTGAGATACTACGACAGCTGCAAACCGAGGCCGCTGCGGTTGAGCAAGCAAATGCAAGAGGAGAATGTCCTGTACCAAAGCCTAAGGGTGTACTAGGCCGGCTGTTTGGATTTGAAGAAAACAACAAAGATGTTGAGAAAAGTGGATTGAGCATGAAACCCAGAGTGGCTATGGTGGAGGTGGACGAAGAATGAAGTGACGGATGTGAAACAATCCTACGCCACTAGGTTCAGGTCCAGGTATGAAACACAATCACCATGGACCTATCTGAGGGGCATGGCACTTTCAGCTTCAAGTACGAATTGAGCACGATCGTCGGGATGCTCCACCCTCGATATCAGCCGTCAGCGTTAACGATACGGGTACCTTGATATGAGCTTTAACGATCATGGTGGACTCCGTTGTCAGCCAAGAAACCCTGTCTGTCCTGCCGCCACAGCGTACGGTAGAAATCATGTTACTGCCACTCTCATGGTGCGCTTATGCCCGATGGAAACTCGCAATGAGTCAGTCGCATAAGTGAGGATCTGTGCACGGAGATGGGATTGGGCAGGTGCTCGTCCGATGTGCCCATTGTGCCTTGACTGATAAGGTCGGCCGTTGCTCAAACTGTGTCCTCTACCATGGCCAGATTGGGTCGTTCACTGAGAGCTTTTTGCGCATGGACTGTTTTGTGGTATTGTGGTCCGCAGCTTCTGAGGCTACAAACGCCATAGTGGGTTACTGGAATCGGTCTGGCCGTTGTTAAAGGGATGCCGAATAGCTAAGTGTTCATGGCAACTCGAAGTTTGCTGCGATCGACCCGCAGTTTTCCAGCAGCAGCGGATGTCCCATACTGGACGAGCGTGGAACAGCTAAGGCGGTACAAGAACTCCTGCGTCTTTGGCAACGATGAGCCTCAAACCAATATCGGCAATGTTGTCACTGTTATGAACCTTATCCTGCATGTGCTCGTTAGGGAGCCACCATTTTTATCCCTGTCCCATATGGCCTCGCTGCTTTTGCTTCGAACCACAGCTGTAACACAAAAATCGAGTGTGGGCATGGTGGCTCGAGTAGACAAAGGTCACGGGAAGTATGATTGGCATCCAGGCACGAACAATCGTGCCTGGCTAAATCCGTCGAAGCGGATACAAACCGAAGTCCTCCAGGTATTGCGCTACTGTGTCTGCTGGCAAGCACGACATACGTATCACAGCTCGACATACCTGACGATCTGCAGATGACCTTGGGCACACGCTTGCAATCTTCGGTTCAAACTGCACATCACACATTACGAGGGTGTGTGCTTGCCATAATGGTCAGGAGTCAGCGATTCAAGGAAGATAGAGCCCATAGTTGGGGTCTCACCCTCGGTCAAGTCACATTGGCCACCGGCAAGCGCACAAATCCCATGCGCTGGGTATATGGCGGCCACCAAGAGAGTGTCTGTACAGAGGACCATTCGTGGTGGCCAGTCTGCCGAGGATCCAAAAGGCTTGAAACGCGTGCTTGCCACAGATTAAGCAATACCACCCATTTCCTTTCATGCTGGCCCGGGGCATCATTTTGTTCCTCTGCGAAAGTGCTCGACTTTTGACCTGTGGCAAGTGGAATTTCCATTGAAGTACGCACACAACTACAGTCCGAAACGGCTGTTCCTAAAGCTCGATCAGTCAATTCTTCCAGAACCAACCCCCAGCGCTATTGCCTCCATGTCTTTCATCCCACATGGTGGCTGTTCATATTACGGTAGAGGAATTTGGCGGATATCATGGCAAAGGAATAGGCGTAAACTGTTGTCTCCTTACGACAACGGACCAACATATGTACCGCACAGTCAATCACAAGGCGTCGTATGTAGTGAGTAGCACTAACCTTGGGAAGTATATAGTCCAATCAGAACCTTGGAGCTATTGTGCACTCGCAAAGTTATGGCAATAACAGACCTGATTGGGTTATAAAAGTTAGGCGTAGTTCTCCAACACCGTTCAGTGTTAGCACTGACTAAGCAGCCGTTGTCGGATCGGAAGTCTCAGAATGGATAAAATGTCCAGCGCTTCCTCAGATGTTTCTAGTAGTCGATACATTAGGTAGTCATCGAAGCACACGTAGCCTCCTAGATACTCCTGCGTTCATCATGGCTTCTTACACGCCCTCGTACATCATCGTCGGATCCGGAGTCTTCGGTGTATCAACTGCCTATCACCTCATCAAGAAGTATCCAAATGCATCAATAACTCTCGTTGATCGAGATGCACACGACGCAGACAGCCGCGTTGCCGCTTCCTGGGACTGGAACAAAGTCGTTCGCGCTGACTACGACGACATAGTCTACTGCGAACTCGCAATCGAAGCCCAAGACATCTTCAAGTCCGATCCACTGTGGAAACCCTATTTCCATGAAACTGGTATCTACTGGATGTGTCGCAGTGCGTACGCGCAGGATGTCATTGACAACTACAAGAAACTGGGTCGTAAAGCCGATCTTTACGCTGTGCCAGTAGATGAGGCACGTAAAATGTACGGTGGACTGTTTGAGGATGCAGACTACTCGGATGTCAAGGAGGTGCTGATCAACAGGACGAGTGGATGGGCTGCTGCGGGAGATTGCTTGGGAGCTGTTACCCGGGAGTGCTTACGACTAGGCGTCAGATATGTGACTGCTGAAGTCCAATCATTAGACTTTGACAACACTGGCAGTTGTAAAGGGGTCAACACGAAGACGGGACACACCCTAACGGGAGATCATATCATTCTCTGCACAGGTGCATATACCCCGAAATTGTTAGAGCTGAGTGCACAGCAAAGTGGAAACACCAACCTCCGAGCTGGCGAGCGGATTGTGGCTGGCGGTATCACAACAGGTCTGACGAAACTCGACGATAAGTCATATGAGCGATTTGCTGCCATGCCTGTAGGTGTTCAAGGATACACTGCGGAAACAGGTGACGTTATCTCTAAATCCAATCCGTTGTTTCACAACTGACTTCTAGCAGGTGCCTTCATTGGCAGTCTTCCGCCGACAAAAGATAGAGAGCTCAAGTGGTGGGGTCAGACGATATTTAGAAATATTCAAGAAGTGTTACCTGGACGCTGGATTTCAACACCACCCGCGGAACCAGACTACGCTCAATGGAAAGTTTCTGGCAGGTTGAAGGAAGACATCGATCATGCAAATCGTGTGTTCTACGGTAAGAACGGTGCCAGCTGGCTGATGGCAAAACATAGGATCTGCTGGTAAGTAGGTGTACCTTGACAACGACATGATACTGACAAAGCGATAAAAGGGACGCCTTCACAACGAGCTCGGATTTCATTATCTCACCGCACTCAGCATCGAAAGGACTATACATCGCGACTTGCGGCAACTTCCATGGCTGGAAGTTCTTCCCCGTGCTAGGAAAGTATGTGGTACAGATGCTAGAGGGTTCGTTGACTTCTAACTTGGTCGATAAATGGGCGTGGGATCGCGAGAGACCGGATGCGTCGCTCAACCCAGACTGGCCAAGGGCGGAGATGAAGGATCTGCAAGACCCGGTTGCACGGTTGTAGTGAGCATCGAAACTCGCATCATCGCCATTTTCTAGTCATGGACGTGGGGTTGGATGTTTACCCAGTACGGTGTGGAAGTATCCTCGGGCAGCTTGTATCTGGCATGCATTCGCCCTTGGCATCCACAGTCTATTTGCTGTCCATTAGGCCTCGTATGGCAGGAGTGTGACTGCAATTCCTACCAGCTCAGACATTGGAGCCATGACGTTGAGTATATGAATGTTTATAGCTGCCTCATACCTCGAGGATGGTAGACCAAGCTCACACCGAGATGTCGTCGGCAATGAACGAGGACGCTACTCCTATCACGTGAAGTGGTGATGATGGTTTGCGGTAGAATGACCTTAATATAGAGATACACGTGGCTCGGTGCAGGGAGATGTTGGATATGCAAGCCAGGTCAACATGATGATGCTCGAACAAAGATAGCTTGTGTCGAATTCGCAGCTTAAGTCAACTCCTTGATAGAATTCGTTCTACTAGGTTCGTACGTAAGGTAGTAATGCTAAACCGCTCAAAGACAATCAACTCAAAACCAGTCTCACCAAGCACCAGCTGACACAAAGATGCTGTGCAAACTCAAATATATAAGTCGAATAACGTAGTGATACTGGCGGCCCCTCTACCAGTGATCAAATCCGGACCCCTTCTGTTGGGCGCGGCAGTATCCCTGCCTGTACTCAAAAACCAAATCCAAAGGGTTATAATTTGGCCGTCATATCCTTTAGCTCTTTTATTACCAGCTCGGCCTCTCTTTCACCTGACCTTACTGCTCCCTCCATCAGGCCTCTCCACACGTCGCTCGTCTCAGTGCCTGCAAAGTGCACATCCCCTGCCGGTCTTGTCAACTCCGTTCCGACTGAACTCAATATGCCTGGTCCCGTACTTGGGCTCGGGCAGCCGTATCCCGTCCACTCATCATCGTTCCATTGATGGCCAACCATGTCTGCTAACTCTTGCCTTACCTTTGGCCCGTATATATCCTCCAGTTGCTTTAGTACCGCTTCTCGTCTTTCATCCTCCGGCTTCTTGGACCAAGCCAAACCCCATGAGCCAGCCAAAAAGCAAGTTAACACATGCAACGAATCCGCGGGGGAAGATGTGTCCCTGACGACAGCCACCGGTCCTTTAAACGATTGGATCAAACCACACGAGCCTTGTTCATTCCAGAATGGAGTTTTGAAGATTACCATCACTTTTTGGTAGTATCCATACTTGTAGCTGTCAAACAATTTTCTCTTCGCAGATGGCAATTCTGGGGTAAACGTGATCCGTTTGACCACAGGTAGAGGTACAGCACAGATGACCTTCCGTGCCTGATATTTCCCCACCCTGCCGTTCTCAACAGTCGTTACTGGTGTGTTGTATTCGATGACGCCAGGTAATGATTTCGCAAGATTGGTCGAGAATGCTTGGGTTCCCTCTCGAACCCGTAGATACTGTCCTCCGTTTTTACGATCACTCCTCATTTGGACTAAGCCACCGCCAGCTTTACAGTACAAAAGGAAGAATAATGCGCCCACATCTTCGGGTTCGCGGCCGAGCATAGCTCGTGTCCAAACAGCTGCAGTCGCGATTGCTTCCGAATTGCCGCCAAGTTGCTGCAGATATTCCAGGAACGTCATCTTGTCGAGCTCGATGTGTCTTGGCGTTATATTGTTGACATCCAAGGCTTGACAATCAGCTTCCGCTGTATCTCTGATATGCGCTAAGTTTTCATTGATCTCGGGAGAGAACTGCAATGGTCAGCGTAAGAAGTCATATTGTTGTTGAGGCACTTGCATTTGGTGCTTGTCCATAGGCAAATCTCTGTAGCTTATCGGTCTGCATAATAACATCACCATTCGTGTTCTGGGTCACAAGCTCGAGATTGAAACGTCTCGCTAGCCCGATCATCCCGCGCTGGTTCGTGTCGTTGAACCATGCAGCTCCAATGTCGATTACACCTGGTGTTTCTCGCTTCGGACTCCATGTTCGGCCGCCGACACGATCTCGTGCTTCGAGTACCTTGCACGAGTATCCAGCCTTGACAATATGTTCAGCGGCCGTGAGACCTGCTAGACCAGCGCCAATGACGACAACATCGACATGCTCTACCTCGGACGAATGTTGAGCTGTTTGGCTACCAACACCATTGGCCAGGCTCTGGTTTGATGCCATGTCGCCGGACACCATAACAAAAGAATGATTGATTTCTGTAATGATCGGAAGTGGCGCTGCTCGCGTGCTATCTACTAGTTTCCAGTTGGATGAACCGTTAAAGAGGCTAAATTTAGACAGAGAAGGTCCTGTTAGGACAGAGAGCAAAGTCAATAAATGATTGGCCTTTGAGTCTAGACGTAGGAAAAGCTCGACCTGAGCTGTCGACCACATGGAAAGACTTACTTAAGCAAGCGATGGCGTGCTCGACCGGCTCCTTTTTCCGTCTGAGCTGGGAACAAAGTTTTTGGGCCATGGTCAGTCCACACCATCCGAGGTCGGGCCGTTCAAAATGGAGTGCAACCGTCGAATGAGTTGTTCATCGGTTATCCTGATTTGCAGCTTTTCTTGGTTATTGAATTTTTTCTATTGCGAGCAATCCTTTTGCTTCAGCTCTACTAGGTAGGCTTACACATTTGTACAATCAGAGTCACGCGATGAAGACGTTCATTTCAGGAGCAGCTGATGCCTCTTCGAAGCTTGGACCTCCGTCTACCATGCCTACCATTTCAATCGTGGAACCTCTAGGAAGCTGACCTCACTAAATAATGGTTCCACGAGTTAAAGTTACATTTCGACAGAAGTGAATAGCAGATAGGACAGTTCAAGGAACTTCGTCTCGGCTATGACCGCTGATACGCTCAAGCTCTACGGGAAAATCTACGTCCACATGCTTGTCACCAACGCAACCTATAGCTCAAACGACTCTGTCAGGGCCCTCTTCTTCTAATTCATGATTGTCGCTCCATACATCTTTGCTTGCATCTGCCGTGTCACTAGTGGCTGAGTCGGTGACAGGGTGAAGCAACGAGGTATTATCGTGATTGCCTGTTACTCAGTCTCCATGGTCGGCCTGCTCATGCTAGTACTCTCCCACAATGTTCACATCAACTAGACTGCTGTACTCCTTATGGCAGGCGATTTCTACCCAGCGTGGCCCTTGGCAGCGTGCTTGGTAAGGTAACAATGCTGGTGGTTCCCTGACGCGAGGTGTTACAATGGCAATGCATGTTAGACTCGGCGATGCCGGTATGGTATTACTGCTTCATCCTCCTTCTTGGCGAAGGACCTACTTCACTATGTGCAAGGTCTTTGGATCTTGATTGGGATCAACGCTATGGCTATCATCCTTGCATCGGTTATGACCAGTTGCTATCGAGATGGAATGCTCGACGAGACCAGAGATACAAGGCTCCAGAGCAGCACACTGTGGAAGAGAGATATGTGGAGAGGACAAACGGTGATCCAGCCACTTCCTTCAAGTACACTATTTAGAGGTAGACAATTAGATGTTGAGAGAATCTCGTCGATGTCCATAACATCTCGTCCCCTGCATTTCGGTCTGTGCTAATGTTCGAAGTTATAGTTTATGGAGCAGCAACAGTATCACTAACATAAGCAGGTCACGTGCGAGATTTTCAGCTGTTGTGCCGAGGCTGTTATCAGTCACCGAGGGCGACTCTTGCCCTGAGTTGAAGGTCAGGGACCAATGCGGGGACTTTGTTATGCTACTCCGAACGTGTTATGAACTGTTGGTATGGTAGGTACACCGCATTCAACAACGTTTAAGTGAATATCTATGCTTGAGGCCACGTAACAAGCCTTGCTGATTATAGATCACCCAGTGCTCTTTACGCGTCTGAGTGTATACAGTAGGTATAGCATATTTTGGTCTGTCACTAATGATTGTAGATGTGACCGCTACAAGGATCGGAACACGAAGATCGAACTTTGTAAGATCTGGAATTTTTGGCGCTATTAACCAAGCCTTCATCTTGCCAAAGGCCAGTGGACTCTTATTCTAGCAGACTGACTTGTCCTTATCATGGAGAACAAAGGGCTAGCTGCCGTTGCAGCAGCAGCTACAAGCGCTGCCTTTATGTACTTGAACGCCAAATTCTCGATCAGCAAGGATATTAGCCAGATTAGTGCTGGCTTTACTACTCAAAAATATATTGAGCAATTATACCAAAGTCGAGGCGAGGACGACTGGTCATTTTACCATGTTATACATTCCACATACGGCACGAATCACCACTCTGATCTGGAGGCGCTGGTGTTCGAGGATCGAAGCTGGACGTATCGTCAAATTCGCGAGGAGATAGGACGCTTGGCTGAGGCACTCCAAGCTCTAGGTGTTGTCAATCGAACAGTGGTAGCGGTCCTCATGGACAATTCACCAGAGTTCCTTCTCAATCATTGGGCGCTACAGAAGCTTGGGGCCATTCCAGCACCGATCAATACTTCCATCACTGGCGAGCACATACGGCATTGTCTCACAATATGTGGCGCTGAGTTTGCTGTCACTTCGAATGACTTGTATGCGAATCTCGCTAGAGCAATCGGTTTCGAAGGCAAGAAATTGGACATTGGTCCAGGCTCAAACAACTCCATGTTAAAGAATGTAGTACTTTACGATTACAACACGTACCCTCAACTTGCGACCGAAATGATTGCGAGTAATGTCACCCATTTTCGACATGAAGCTCTCCCGCGTGCTGGACCACAAACAGCAGACTTTCCTACACATACCCGACCAAAGATCAGACCAACCGATGCTTCCCAATACCTCTTTACTTCGGGCACGACTGGACTGCCAAAAGCATTGATCTGGCCCATGATGTACTCACATGTCGGCTCGTTACCAGGCAGGTGGCCATACCATCTGAGCAGCACCAAGAAACCTCTGCGGTACTACGTCTGTCTGCCTCTATTTCATGGGACGGCATTACTTGGTGCTGTTGGTCCAACATTGGGTGTCTCGGGCACAATTGTCTTAGCTCGCCGGTTTTCGCGGCGTAATTTCTGGGCTGACGTCCGTCGACACAAAGCTAATGGTATTGTGTACATTGGCGAGATGCTCCGGTACTTGGTGCAAGCTCCACCAGATCCTCAATTTCCAAACGAGAAAGATCATGGTGTAGAATTCGCTTATGGACTAGGTCTTTCGCCTGCAATCTGGCGCAGCTTTCGTGAGAGGTTCGGAGTGCCTTGGATTGTTGAATATTATTCAGCCAGTGAAGCGACAATGGCCCTCGTCAATTCTAACCACAATGACTATGGGGTGGCCAAAGTGGCTCACTGGGGCCCGCTGATGCGGAGGTGGCAGACTACGTTCTATACCGTTAGGATCGATCAGGAGTCGGGCGAGATCTATCGACATCCAATCACGGGCTTCTGTGAACGTACTAAGCCTGGTGAAGTGGGTGAATCGATATGTAGAATCACGCCACCGTTATTGAGGAAGCATAATTACATTGGTCCTGGAGGTGATGAGGCCACTGAGAAGAAGACTTTGAGGAATGTTTTTGCGAAAGGCGACGAATTCTTTCGCTTGGGGGATGCGCTGATGTTTGTAAGTCCTCCTCGAACTGGCAAATCTCACACAAATTTGCTCAACCCTTCCTATGGGCTATGATCATTAACCATAGACTAACGGTATGTTTGCATTGCAGGACCAAGACGGCTTCATCTCCTTCCAAGATCGTCTGGGCGACACATTCCGTGCCAAAGGCCACAACATATCTACCACCGAAGTCGAAAATTGTCTCGGTCGACACCCTGACATCGTCTCCGTCAACGTCTACGCTATTCCCATGAATGTGTACGGCTACGAGGGTCAGCTAGGATGTGCGGCTATCACCTTACGAGGCAACGAATCCGGCTCCGATGGCGCACAGCTAGCTGCTGAGCAGAGCGTTGTCCAACAACTCGAACATTGGGTAACTAAAAACGAGAGCGCATTGCCATCTTATGCCGTTCCAAGGTTTTTGAGGATATTGACGGAATCGAAGGATGAGAACAAGCAGGACAAGAACGACACGACTGGAGCAGAATCAGTCTCGACTATCATGAAGAAAATAAAGGTCGCGTTGAGGAAAGAAGGTAAGTGCCTCCTCGTATCGTCATTGGAAGTGAACTCTTTACAAAGCTGACATTCTCCAAATAGGGTTCACTTTACCGCCAGAAAGCAAGGACAGGATGTACTGGATTGAAGAAGAAGGTTCGGGATATGTTCCGTTGACCCCCGACACTGGAGCAGCACTACGCTCAGGAAGTGCAAGATTGTAGTTGTTGAACCACTAAACCCCTCGCTTTCCCGACCGTCCTCAGGCCTTGTTCAATAGGCTGTCTCTCCAGAGTACTCCATTCAGCAAGTTCCCTTTAGCGTAAAATCGACTTCATAGTCTCTATAGAATATATGGATTCTATAGCATTACTCGCTCTCTTCGTTATAACCATACGCTTGAATGACGTCCGAATTCGAGACATGGAAATCGTTGGCTGAGCTGTAATCATAATATTGAAAACACTGCCATTGACATGAGGAAGCGAGGAAGTGTAGGTCCATCGAAATACCCTCGTTATCGAAAGTTTGCACGAGGCAGGCCTGGACAGCATCACAAGCCGAGTATGTATTTGGAAAGTAGGCGATAATGGGTGGGTAATTGTAATTATCGTTGCCTGAATCAGTATTTGGATCTGTTTCAACACCACTACCGTTGAAAAATTGTTGAAATGCAGAACTAGAACCTTCGCTATTGCCCGAATCTGCTGTAACAGTTAGGGTGCTACATTGACTCGTATCAAAGACAGGAGTAGAGCATGTACTCGTCGTATTGGTAGTCTGGGACGACGTGGTCGTACTAGTAACAGGTGCGTTCGGGTCTAGGCAGCCAAGATCATAGATGTAGAACTGATCAGAGTCTTCATACACCGCGGTTTCCGCAGGCGTATTGAGGAGGGCACAAAAATCATACTGAGCATCAACTTCGAATGCAACACAGCCCGTCGTATTCGCACAACTCATTTGACATGCCTCATAGGAGCCAGTATTACCATTGCCAATATCAGCGTTTGACCTCGCCAGTCCCATAAGTCCACAATTAGGTGTGGTAGTAGTAGTAGTAGTAGTAGTAGTAGTAGTAGTAGTAGTGGTGGTGGTGGTAGTAGTGGTAGTAGTAGTATTAGAAGGGATTATGGTAGTATCAGAGGCTGTCGTAGTCGTGGCACTAGAGGTTGTTATAGCCGTAGTATCAGAGATCGTTGTAGTCGTAGTGTCAGAGGTCGTTATGGGTGTAATATTAGAGGTTGTTGTAGTCGTAGTGGTGCCAGATGTTGTTATAGTCGGGGTGCCTGATATTATTGTAGTCGTAGTGTTAGAGGTTGTTATGGCCGTAGTATCAGAGATCGTTGTAGTCGTAGTAGTACTAGAGGTCGTTGTGGCCGTGGTAGTGCTAGAGGTCGTTGTAGGTGTGATATTAGCTGTAGTACTAGATAGTATTGTAGTCGTAGTACTAGAGGTCGTTATAGCCGTGGTAGTGACCTTAGTGGTGCTAGAGGTTGTTGTGGCCTTGGTGGTAGCCGTAGTGGTACTAGAGGTCGTTATAGCCGTAGTAGTGGCCGTGGTAGTGGCCGTAGTAGTGGCCGTAGTAGTGGCCGTAGTAGTGGCCGTAGTAGTGGCCGTAGTAGTGGCCGTGGTAGTACTAGAGGTCGTTATAGCCGTAGTAGTACTAGAGGTCGTTGTGGCCGTGGTATTAGAGGTTATTGTAGTCGTAGTAGTACCCGAGATTATTATAGGTATCTTAGAGGTCATAGTAGTGATTATAGTATTAGTAGAAGTAGTAGAAGATATAGTTGTAGTTATAATAGGTGTAGTAGTAGGAGTAGTTATAGTACTAGAGGTTAATATAGTCGTAGTAATATTAGATGTTGCCGTAGTATTAGAGAATATTATAGTATCAGCCGTAGTTGTTATAGTGTTCGAGGCTATCGTAGTAGAGCTAGAGGTTATAGGAGTACCAGCCGTCGTCGTAGCGGTTGTAGTAGAGGAACTCATAGAACTCAAAACGGCAGCAACAACTTTGTTAGTAGATCGGCCGCCCAAAGAGATGTCTAATAATAAATAGCAATATCCGGTGTCTTCATAGAAGTTTACAGCCTTACATTGTCCGTAGTACCCTTCGCAGTACTGGCTAAGGCAAACGTCTATGGCGTCCACTTGGTATATAGCAAGGATACTCTCGACACTTGTATAATACGCGAAATCGCACTGAAGTACGTATACCGTGTTATTGGAAGTTGTATAAGTGCCTGGAACGCAGGATGGTGTACTTGCAGTAGTTGTAAATGTGTTCGTTGTTGTAGATGATGTAGACGAGAAAGTAGTAGTCGTTGTTGTAGAACATATAGTAGACGTAGAAGACGTAGAAGGGCTTGTCGTAGAAGAGCTTATCATAGAAGGGCTTGTCGTAGAAGGGCTTGTCGTAGAAGAGCTTGTCGTAGAGGGGCTTGTCGTAGAGGGGGGCGTTGCACTAATCGATAAATAGATGCTCGATAAGTCGTAGCTAGAGTTCCATGTGTACCGTTGCGAGTCAGTGTTCAGCAAGCTGCGGCTGGACGTGAGAGAGTGGCTGTTCGTTGCCCCAATATCCCAGCTAGATGAAGTCCCAGGCGCGGTAGGCGACCACCAAATATCAGTACCATCACATGGACATATATAACGTGTAGATCTAACAGTGGCTGTGATAGTCACGTTGTAGTCTAGTTGAGCTGAGGTCCGGCTTAGTAGCGAAAGAAGTAGACATAAAATAACTTGAAACATGTTAGATATTAACAACAATAACATCCAATCAAGTCGTTATGGTTGAAGGAAAAGGGAGATGGAGGACTCTGAAGGGAATCGAGTTGAGGTTCCTAGAGCGTTTATCACTAGGTCAGTACTAGGTTCAGCATTCCCTCAATATAATAAAAAGATAGGTAGTGTACTTGGATAAAGGGTTAGGTCAATGGTCGATGCTTGGACTAAATTAGAGACACCGCCATCGAAACTTTGAAAGTACAAAAGAGTGTGGTACAGTCCAGGCATTCGCTAGGAGCTACCGCATGATTGTCACAAGTCAAACTTAATAGATGTTTTGCAATTTGTGTTGAGATGAGCAGTTTGAAGGGGCAACACCCAGGCCTTTGGAAAACTATAGCAAAGATTAATAAGGCTGGTAAGCTTTGAGAGCATCGAATTGGACTATAGCACGGAGACGAGTCCATACTAGTGTCTTGAGGGTTGTGTGATTGATGATCTGCTTGAAGATAAGGAAAGTTACATGGAGACAAGTGCAATACTGTCCAGATCCTTGTATAGTGTTAGCACGCATTAGCCCAGAGTATATCTCTTTGACACCACCTTACCACATCAAGGGCTCATTAATCACCTGATGCTTATATCAGCGAGTGTCGAGGCAGGATTTCTGACGTTATGCTTAATGAGGGAAAGTGGTGGCAAGAGATTTTACTCTGAGCTAATGCGTGCTAACACTATACAAGGATCCGGACAGTATAGTCGTCGACCGTCACTGTCGAGAGCAGTGAAATGAATGTTGAATGTGTCAAGACGTCAAGATGTCAAGTTGAAACACGCTTGCCAAGTAATTTACAGTGCGGAGTAAATTCTGTACATTGTGGAGAACAATGGATGACCGAGCAACACTTCTATAGTGAATGTCCAATTCACGCGTAAGATACGACCGCTGTTAGACCTCTGATGTACATAGTTTATCCGAAGACTGGCTCAGTATAAACAAATAAGCAACACAGCTTTAGCATCCATTCGAAGCTTTTGGTCTCAACTGTTGGCTATAGCATTATCGTCATTTCTGACACTCGTTTCTCGATCGCGATGGTGGTGATTCTTTGTGCTTTTCATCTTCTCCGCAGTACATGTGGATGCTAAGCTCAATTTTTTTTTCATAGGAACTGGTTTACAGTCTCTCAGATGATTCCACATTCTTGAGTGATGATAACCACAAGAGACCATCACCTCGAACTGCACACCACTGTTCATCATGGGGCACATGTCGATGTTTATAAGTTCTTCATGTTACAACTACTAAATCGAGTCTCGATCAAATTGTTAAGCCTGGAGAACGTCATTGAAGATTTCATAGTCTACCAAGTGCCGCCTCAATTTCGCGAAGTGCTGCGAGCACCTTCTCATCGTGGTTTCTCCTGCCAATAACCTGTAGACTAACAGGTGCGTCCTTGTACAGCTCAGGTCTATACATATCATGGACGAATTTGTCCTTTTCATTCTTGGGAACATATGCTGTGTCCTTGACGTCTTTAGAGGGGTCGACTGTGGTAACTGGAAAGACGGCGCCAGGGTAGTCCAACAGATTCCACTGGGAGGTGTAGCCCCAGTATCTCGACTGCTCATGTGGTGTAGCAGCGCCAAAGGAAGGAGGGCAGAGGATCACATCTACTTCTGTACCATCATCGGCAGCAGTGTCTGTCCATACACGAGCGTAGAAATCTCGATATGCGTCTCGCTCGGCCGTGCGCTGTTTTATGTCAGTAAGTCGTACTTCTCGGCGGCTTCCGCTTAACACTCACTTCCCATAACTCATGCATCGTGAGGCGCTTGACAGTGGGCTGCTCATCAATTATAAAATTGGTTAAGGGCAGCACAGGTTCACCGGCATCGTTAATCCGACCAAGGACCTCGTCCCCAGCATCTGGCCAGTAGAGAGAAGCGAGGATACCCCACGCTCTTTCGTGCTCCAAGTTCTCACAATTCCAGTCCACAACCTTCATTCCAGCCTTTTTGCATGCCTCAGCGACCATTTTCAGCGCACGCGTCATGGGTGGATGAGGGTGCACCACGCCATCCCACCACTGCACAGCGATCTTCAGTGGACGATTGAACTCATATGGTACCCAAGGCTTGAGGGTCAGTGATGGGTCCTGTACCCATGGTTCAGCTGACATGACCGTCTTCATAAAAATTTCCAAGGCTTCTCGATCAGCAGCCATGGGACCGAGCGTGGATAGAACTGCCTCCTTGCCAATCATGTGGGTCTTTTGTCCACTAGAGGGAATGCGTTTGCATGTCGGCTTGAAACCGTATATACCACAGTGAGCAGCAGGACAACGAATGCTGCCACCAATGTCGCCGCCAACACCCTAGTCAAATCAGCAAATTTCACTCGTCTGTTATGTAGATTTACTAGTATGCTTCCTCTAATTCCGATCAACGCTGACTCGCCACCACTGCTGCCTCCGGGTGTTAGGTTCCGGTTGTATGGATTTATTGTCCGACCGTAGATATTGCTGCTTGTTTCCAAATGCATGATAGACTGAGGCTGGGTGGTTCTTGCGAAATACACACACCCAGCGTCCCAGAGAATGTCGTAAAGTTGAATGCTTCCATGCTTTGATCCAATCCACGCGACATACGAAGCATTTGAGGTAACGTTATCGCCCTTTGTTCCATGATGCTCCTTGGTGGAAATGGGTAAACCAAACAATGAACCCTCAGGCTTTTCTAATGCGTCCAGGGACTTAGCGCGCTTGATTGCTTCATCCCAGAGCAACTCTGTCAAGCAATTGGTCGTTTCCCGTTAGTTCGACGTTCTCTTATATCAACTTCAATGAAACACACCGAAGCTTGAGCAACAGCTGCTCGACGCAGGAAAGCCCTCGTCACTTCTTCGACCGAGACCCTCCTGCTTTTGAGTTCCGATAGAAGCTCTCCCACGGAGAATTGTTCAGTGATCGCGATTTCTCTTGGTGTCAGAAGCTCGCTTGGCAAGTTTTGAGAATTTTGTGGCAGCTCTGAAGGTAAGGAATGGAGTGGTGGTTGCACCTTTGTCAATGAGGCCTCACGATGACGCCTTACTTCCGCAACTTTGTCTTCCCACGTCGGCGTCATGGTTGACATAGATATGTTCACGGATAGGCTCAGTACAACTGATGTCGAGTTCCTCGGCAATGGACTGCTGGACAGTAAAAGCTTCAATTTATTATGCTTTCTAGGATGCACTGTTGGTTGAACTGGTTTCCCGTAGAGCGCTCTCCGTCGCTCTTTTATGGCGTTACAATTGCAATTCAACCTCGCTACAACTCGTATATTGTCAAATTCATGCAGTACTGGGAAAGCCCTTGAGGTGTGCACCAGTCACCATGTTAGAGAAAGTTGCTGAGCTTTGTTTGAAATAGACTGAGATGAACCTAAAAGACACTACGAAAATTGACTGAAACTCGCTGATCTTATGCTATCGGAGACTATTCATAGTCCTCATCTTGATTATATTCCACATCATTATCATCTTCTACATCAAGATCTTCGTCGACAGCATCGTGGTCCATCTCATGTACCTCCTCATCAGCTTCTCCATGTTCATGCTCTCCTACCTCCTCGTGTTGCACGTGTTGTTCAGTGTGTGCGTATTGGTCGCCAGAAGGGTCGTGATGTTCTTCAGTGCCGTTATACTGATCGTGGACGTCCTCATCGCCAGCTTCCAGCTCCTCGTAATCTTGATCTTCCTCTGGGTTCCACTCTTCTATCTCTTCGTCCTCATGAGGGTTATAGTCTTCGATGGCCTCGTCCTCTTCGGGATTGTAATCCTCGTACACTTCATCGCGTGCCTCGTCGTGTGCCTCGTCGTATCCTTCCATCTCTTCATCCTGTGCCGGGTCGTACTCTTCAACCTCTTCATCCTGTGTTGCATCGTATTGTTCAATGTGGTTATCTCTGTCGAGGCTGTGTGTCGCTGCGTGCTTGTGTGAAAGAGGAGCAGCTTCATCCTCGTCTACGACTTGGTCAACTTCGGGGTTATAGTCTTCGATTTCTGCGTCGTCGACAGCGTGACTCTCATAAGCACCCGTGTGATGGTCAGCGCCCTCGTCGTCCTCTACGATCTCGTCCACGGCTGGATCGTAATCCTGAATGCTTCCTTCGTCGACAGGGTTATGGCCGTTTGTGGCTAGATCAGACGCTGCTGCGACATTACGAGTGTGGGTGGACGCGACCCCAGCGTCACCTGGTGGCGTGTGATTGGCGTGATCATGCTCACCAGCACCAGCGATGGCATCAGAGGGTGTGACTGATGGCTGTAATGCATGAGTAGGGTTGGGAGCCGCTGGGCTCGGCACCGATCGAGGATGGTTGGCTGCATTATCTTGAGTCTCTGAAGTTCCCGCCAGTATAGCCGTCGCTCCTGCAAGAGCAGTACCAGCGCCTATAGCACCGACCAGTCCTGAATGTGACAGGTGTCCCATGGAACCCGCTACACCTGTATCGTGGATAGCCTGGGTATCACGAGGTGCGTTTGAAATCAGCGAAGGAATGGCACTCATCTGATTTTGGACAGGATTGGGGCGTAGCACTTGTGGTCTCCCTGGAGCGGGAGGATGAGAGACTGGTACAGATGCCCTCGTCAGTGGCTTAGGCACTGTACTGCTTGCCTGAACTGGCGGGCCTTGTGTGGTTGTAGATTGTCCTGGGACAGGCTGACTTCTAGCCGGTGCTGCGTTTCCAGTAAATGTACGAGCAGGGAGTGGTGTACTAGAGGGGAGTGCTCGCACAGGATTGACAAGCTGAGTAGGTATTTGGCCCAGACCTGTTGCCTTTCCAGACTCTGTGGGAGCAGGTTTCGTTCGCGATGTTGTAGCACCAGCACTAGGTGTATTGACTACAGCTGCACGACTGCTCGCAGGCTGTGCTACTGCAGAGGCAGGTGACATTATGCTGGGCTTCGTGGCAGGAGTCGCGACTTTGGGAGCGGCTGCCGGTGCGTTTGTCGTTGTAGTGTTTGGTGCCGTGCCTGTCGCGAGAGATGCGGGAGAAACAGTAGGAGGCTTTGGAGTTGATGCGGCAGGAACCGTCCCTCTCGAGACAGCCGCAGATGAGGTTTGATTCGTCCCAGAGATTGGTGTACCTGCGGTAACCCTAGGTTTAGGGGCTTCAATTCCACTGGCCGGAGCAGTAGGTAGTGGTTTCTGGTCAACCAGAATCACCCCAGCAGGACTTGCTGACGTGGCTACCGGCTGGACGATGGCTTTCTGAACGCCCGTGGCGGGTAGAGAAATGACATGACCACTCGCAGCAGGCTCCGTAGCAGGCTTCGTAGCGGGCTTCGCGGCCGCTGGTGCCCTTTGGTCGACCAAAATGACCGGTGTAGAGGCTGCTGCGGCTGAAATCGTCTTGCTAGCATCAGATGCTGTGCTCGCAGCTTGTTGGTTTTTCTTGAAAGTACCAGCTGTTTCAGCACCGGTCTTCATTGATGTGACAGGTACTCCGGCTGCTTGAAGGACAACTATCGTTGCTGGGTCCGCTGCCACCGCGCGCTGAGGTGGCTTCTTGGCTGGGCCTTCTATCGGCCGTTTCACGGTTACAATGGTACCATCTGGTTTGCGTACCTTGACCAGCTTAAACCCTTCTGCTTTTGTAGCATCCTTCTCATTGAGTTCATTTTTCTTTGCATTATCGTTTTTCACCTCGTCTCTCTTCACTTCAGGTTGAGCATCTTTCGTAGCTGCTTCGACTTTCTTAGCCGCACTTGCAGCAGCTACCTGATGGATCTTTTCGAGGTCCCCTGAGGCGAGAGCGTCAGCTGTGGTCAGGACTTTGTCAATGTTCGCGAGACTTAAAAGACCTGCCGCTTTGGTAACATGCTCAGCTGTGATTTTCTCGTGCCACTTCGTGCCGGCTGGAGCTGCAGAGGGGGCTCCCGTTGTAGAGGCTTTGGCAGCTGCTGCCGAATCCGCCACGTCTTTGTGAGTAGGAGTTGCTGGCGCGTTCTGTACGGCCTTATCCTGTGACTTTGCTGCAAGGTCGACATTGACCTTGTCCGAAACCACTGGTGGAACTGCGGTCGACTTATCCTGAATCGATGTCTCCGCGGTCGGCTTTCCAGTGGTTGTTGAGACCGTGGTAGCACTAGTCGAGGCTGCATCTTTAGCAGGAGAAGCAGCGGCAGGCGAAGCTGAGAGGCCGGAAGCAACAGTTGGCTTCGTTGTTGCATCGATCGGTCGTTTGACCGTTACTATTGTGCCGTCGGGTTTTCGAACCTTGACTAATTTGAACCCTGCTGGAGCCATTGGGGCATCCTTTGGCTCTCGAGCTGCGGTGCCATTGATGGTGGTCGGCACTGTAGCTGCTTCATTGGTGGCAGGCTGATCCGACTTGACTGGGACAGCAGTAAGAGTTAAAGGGACGATTGCCGGTGAGACAGTGTCAGCCATGATTCGAAGAGATAAGAAATGGTGCAGCAAGAGAACGATACAAACTTGAAGGAACTTGGGCGACGGCCCTCAATATACCGGCATTCTTCAAGATTAGACACTTTTTGCGTGTCTTTCCGCGCCTGAAAACCCATCTGGATACCGCACTTCTTCAGAGCGTACAAATACCACAAGATGTGGGTAGTACCCTGTCCCAGCAGGCAGCCCAGCCGAAGCTTGGCGGAAGCTTGAACGAAGCTTGAGCGGATGATGAATGCAGGGCATGTGACCAGCAAAGTCTAAGCAAGCCATATGGCACTGAATGGAGACATGGTAAGTCAGCTGAATGTAACTCTTGTGGTGAACTGCAATCGTAGGAATCAGTAAGTATTAGCGCCTCTGACCCTCCATATCTCATGATTGGATGTTTTGAAGATCGTGAATCGCAATCAACCCCAGTCTCTGCTTTCGAGTTCCCATGCAAGCGCAGTCTGGAGTGGTCTTACAGTTCTACTCTCGAATACCGCGGCTACAATTCCCACGAGTGGAGATCTCTCTTCCTTGCACATGTTGACCTTTTGTTCATGCATGCAACGCATTGTGGATCCACCTCGCGTGGCTAAGTGGAGAAGACCAGATGTTCCAGATCTGTCTCGAGCGGGGTTTTCAGCTGAGTTCGATCTCAGCCCTCGAACCTTTTGAACTCGGTGAGTCAAAGAAGTGAACCTATCTCTCCCCTGCTGCTTTCTTACTTTGATGGATAGGATGCCCCCATCGTGCTAATAGCATCATGCTTATCGATCACGAGTGCAGTTCGCGCTCCTCGCACCACTAGCATCATGATAGTGGGCTGATGTCTACCGCATCGGGTACACAGCTGCGCCAAGACAGGAAGAGATTCGCTTTTTTGAACCCAAATGGAGGTAGGCCTCATCTGGCTTCATGCACGTCGAAATGCCTGATCCTGCTCACCTCTCCAACAAACTTTCTGTCTTCTTTGGTAGCCACTGCACTGCGTCCATGTACACCACAGCAAGCGGAATTCTCCACTTTTCCCCCATACTTTTCCATACATCCACATCTTTCATCGAGCGGTCTCTTGACGGCTACAACACCTCTCCCATCATATGATTGGACAGTATTCATAGCAGGTCGGCCATGTGGTCCCAGCGCTGATTTCTGCAAACGATCACGACCTTGAATGTCATGGCTGCGTAGTGAAAAGCACCATCGGACGATCTTGTGTAAAAACCTACACGGCTGCAAACTGCAACTAACGCCAGTTGAGATACGTTAAGCACGGCCTACAGCTGGCGTGCTGCAGATTTCACCTCCTCAGCAGCACGGAACAAGTCCACCTCGACCGTTTCGGCTGCACAGAACAGAGCTGTTATCCTAGCGTTCTCAAGCTGTGCGGCTGAAATGAGCTAAGAAAGTTTGATCAAGGTTTCACCATACAGCAGGATCCAGACCAGATCAGACTCCAGGTACCCCATCAATCTTGGCTTCTCGTCCTCAGCTGCACTCCCGCCAGGCCAAACGTGGTCACCACAACCGGACTTCTCACACTTCCACGAACAACCTCATGTCGACTGGTTCGGAAGTGAAGCCACCGCACTAACGGAAGATGTTCAACGACACGAACGCCCAGTCATCGCGACCTGATCAGTTCTGGCCTTGAGTCTCATGCAGCCACCTTCTTGTCATCACAACTTTGAAGCACAGTAGTCGACCGTCCAGAGGCCACCCCTGTCTCTCCTAGATGTACACCACTGATGGACTTTCCGTTATTCCTGGCTTCTCGAACCAAACCCATACACGATATCCCGCACGTTTCTCTGTCAACTTGCTTCTTGACCTTCCGTCTCTTCGCTCCAGCTGAGTATACGGAGGGCTGACGGTCGCTAGGCAAACATCTCGCATTATAGTTGCCTATGGCAACCTCCCTCAGTATGAACGAGAAATCTGAGACTTCGCAGCCGGTCAGTTTGGCGACGACAGAGATAACCACAGCACAGCTCATGACTAAGGGCCAAATTCCGGAGGTTCTTCGCAAGGCCGAGAGCCGGGTTTCCACCTTGCCAGGACGCCAAACAATGAACAGTATCTTCAGGATCTCGAGAAGCGCCAACAAGATTCATCAGATCGTCCATCCAGCCTCAGCTGACTGGGACGACGACAACGATGATCTGGATGACGAGAATTCTGAAGACAACGAAAGTGAAGACGATGATTATGTCGAGGATATAAGAGAGGGAGACGAGCCCCTGTCTAAGCAAGAGTGCGACCAGCTTGTTTCACACCACCACAATGACACATTACACGACGTGACTTCCCACTCGAATGCAGCAGATGAATTTGATGGTATGGACCATCTTATACCTCTCAAAGAAGCTCGTGACAAAAACGCCGTGCGGTACATGATGTTGCCTGAGAGGATCGAGCCAGGAAGCTTAGCAACCTCCAACAGTGTCACTATAGGTGAGCAAGCCGGAGGAAAGGCAGGCCCACATTCAAGAACACTCAAAGAAGGAGCACCTGTTCCAGAAAAGGTTACACCAATCTCAAAATTGGAACCAAACATCACGACAAACCAACCTGCTCAAAGCACGACAAAAACATCAGTCCCCCTTGCCAGCACATCATCCTCCGATCTGGGTGCCGAAAAGCGGACGACCCAAGCACAAGCGAAGGTTGACCCTCTCGCGCCTACTGCT
Organism: Neophaeococcomyces aloes; assembly: GCA_022813445.1. NCBI lineage: Eukaryota > Fungi > Ascomycota > Eurotiomycetes > Chaetothyriales > Neophaeococcomyces > Neophaeococcomyces aloes. The sequence continues at coordinate 6,717 of JAKLMK010000072.1, read as the reverse complement.
GCAGCACCATATGGCTATAAGATCGTTACAGTCAAAAAGCCTGACGGCACTATCGCCAAAGTCAAGAGACCGCTCAAAGAAGCCGAGACAGCCCAGATTCCAGTCAATAAGACCTTTCCCATGCGGGATAAGGCAGTCACTCGACCGTCAACACAAAAAGGTGCCACGACTGACAGTCCCGAGGTCACATCATCAACGCATGAGAGCGCAGCTCTTTCATCACCATCCGTCGCCCCCCAAAGCATTAGCTTCAGTGAGGACATCGAGGCAGCGTCAAGCTTTCATAGTCAACCAGTAGAAACCAAGGAGAACTACTCGAAGACTACAAAACCGTCACATACTCCAAAGAAGCAGATCATGGAACAGAGCGAGGTTCAGGTCACAGAAAAGGAGTTGGAGCAAGCTGACAGTCCATACTCTTCAGCTTTGGCACAGGATGAGCACTTCAGAAGTGCACACATAGTTGCGAAGATAGCCAAACTCATCGTTTGGATTATTGGTATCATGCTTCCACTCTTCTTTTTGGGTAAGCAACAAAACAATGTGACATCCGCATAAGCTAATTTGGTATAAGCACTTGGAATTACAACGGCAATTCTGGATAAGACGCCGGTTTCTAACACCTACTATATAGACCCTTTGAGCCAAGCGATCAAAGTTGCAGCTTCCGCTTGGCCGATCGTATTTGCAGCTGTAGTTGCACAGTCATTGAAGATGTACGCTGCCTATAAGGTAGAACGCGGCATTCAATTAGTAGTAAGTTGGCTTTCTCCTCAAGAATAGTTTCTTTACTGACTAGGAGTATAAAGACCCTAGAGCAGCTTATAAGCAGTCATTCTGTCGGTGGTGCTATCAAGCAACCATTCCTACTACGAACATTCAACTGGACGACTTCGGTGCTATTTATCATATGGAGTCTCTCTCCTCTTGCCGGTCAAGCAATACTACGGATGTCTACTACGATTCCTGTTACACACTCACGTGCGACAAACATATCTTACTTTTCATACGACGCCCTCCCTGTAAACCCTGGTGCATCTGGAATGACACGAAATTCGACCTACTGGAATAAACTGGGCTCCACTAGATCCTTTACAGCTCAACGACAGATAATGGCCGGTATCTTAGGAGGTTACTCACGCGCGCACTCTCAGTCTCAAGACATATATGGAAATCTTAAGATACCTGTTGCTACGAGCGCGAAATCCGATCTTCAAGCAGGAGGGACTAGTAATTACTCCTCTATTCTTGGTTATCCGCTTTGGATATCCAAAGAAAAGGAAGGGGATGATACTCAGAAAACTACGTCCTCAATGATCACGAGCTACTTTGTCTTCAATTGTTCGGAATTTGTGTCCACGCACCCTGATAGTGAAATTATGCAAGCCCATAACCTCATCTACGACGACTCAAGGACACTCACCATTTCTGCCGAAAACAACACCGAGGGAACATACTGAGACGACGAACAAAAAAACAACGTGCCCTATACGCAGCCGGGTCCAACAGGTATTCTTTATTTCACCAGTTACAGCGAATATCCTTCTCCTCACATCCTATACTCTGAATGTTCGTATAAATCTGTTATAGTCAACACCACATTCCGCTGTGAGGGCGTCAAGGCAAACGCATCGTGCGAGGCCTATGTCTCAACAGAAATGCCCGAGCTACAGCCTACAGCACTTCCCCTCGGGTATTGGTTTCCGCAATTTCTACAAAGCACGGCTAGGGACTACGAACCTTCTCAATTGGAGGACTTCATTCAGAATCCTTATTATGCTGCTCATATTGACAACGGTGCCGGGTTGATAACCACCTTGGATAACGTCACAGCCGCCGATTTGTCTGAAAGACTAGGGCTAGCCGTTAATGCTTATTGGAGCCTTGGTCTTGAGCCTGAAGCATTCACAGGACCTGATGAAGAGTCCTGGAACACGCTGATTGACAAAAAGACGTCGTTCGCAATGGCTACGAAGCCTCAATATTCTCAGTACAAAGTCTTCTGGCCATGGCTTATTCTCCAAATCGTCTGTAGTGTCTTGCTCACTATAGCATCTATTGCTGCAGCAATCTGGGAAAGTCGAGTCATTGGTCCCGACTTCTTGGGATTCGTTAACACGGCGGTCAAAAAGAGTGTTAAGATGCCTAAGTCCATGTCAGCTATGAACGCTAGGGATCGGTTGCATGCCCTGCGAGAGTGCGAAGTCTTACTCCAAGATATGAAGCCTGATGCTCCGGTGGGCAAAGTTGCACTTGGTGTCAAAGAGGAAACCTCAGCCAGATTAGTGCCGGGCAGACAGTATCGATAGTTGAAGGACTGTAGCGGATTGGATCTCTGAGCATTGAATAGTTACTACTGAGAGCAACACAAGCATCTACACTATTTCCTAAATATGACTTCACTAAATGACTAGGGTGGAGGCCGCCTTGCGGTTGTTGAATGACAGTAATTGTACGCAAGTAGGATACCATCTTCACTACCTATAGATGCAACTTGTTTAGGAGACAATCCTTACATCAACGGGAAACAGGCATGGTCAGAAGACAGCATAACGATCCTACCTATGAATGGACGAACAGGATTGTGGGCTGTGCAGCCTGACACCATTAAACAAGGAACATTTGTTCTGGAGGAAACTAAGGCGTGAAGCTCACTCTTGACAAGCTCCCGTTCTGGATCATCAAAGGTTCATCGCTGGATCATAAAAGGTGTGTACGTAGAGAGCTCGACTACAATGGTAGCGAAAGTCACCAAAACCTTGTGCTGGTCCGTCCATTTGGTGTGTCTGTGAGAAATTGGATGAGGCATAATTGTTGATCGTACCTAAATTCTTCCGCTCGCTTTGCGACAGAACGCCCAATGAAGGTATGTAGGTACTCTGTCAACATCTGTGACACAAGATTCAAGAATCTCTCTTAGTTTCCTTCATCCCATCGACCTTCTCGCGCATACTTTTTGCCATGGCTGAGAACTCCTCAGACGACTTGGTCCCCTCAGGAATCTTTTCAGCCTTCTGCACGGCTGGACGCTCTGCAATTCGCTTGTACCACTTGTTCATGCCTGGCCAGCCACTAATATCAATATCAAGGAAGACTGGAGCTGCACGAACCCAAGAATAACTAGCGATATCTGCAATTGTGTATTTGTCTCCAGCTAGCCAGTCTGCCTTGGCTAGACGTGATTCAAGTACATCAAATAAGCGCTTAGTCTCGTTCATGTAACGATTAATGCCATACTCTGAGTATGCACCAGCCATTGCTCGGAAATGGTTGGCTTGACCCTGCTGATATTAGACATGCTGTGTCGTAGAGGTCAGATACGTATGTACATACCTGCATCGGACCAAGACCACCCATCTGCCACATAAGCCAAGACAGCACCTCATAGTACTCGGACGAACCATAAGAGTAGTTGAGCTTGTGCTCTTTGTCGTAATTGTCAGTCAGGTAGAGCATGATGGCGCCAGTCTCGAAGACTCGCTGATCACCGTCTTTGAGAGCTGGAATGCGGCCATTAGGATTAATGGCCAGAAACCAGTCTTCCTTCTGTGTGTTTTTGGTGATATCGATCTTCTCGACCTTGTATTTCAATCCAAGCTCCTCCAGCACGATTCCGGGCTTCAATCCGTTGGGGGTGCCGTACGTATAGTACGTGAGGTCATTGGCAGGTTGGCTTGACATCGTTCTTCTCGCGCAGCGCTAAGTATTGATAGATGAATCAGCGGTAGAATTCCGAGATAGACGACAGGACACGGAGTCAAGCCTAGTAGACTTTACTTGTAGCTTGCATAGAACTTAAAATGAGAATACTTGGATTCTGGTGCTGACAAAGCCTGCAGTGGCTGACAGATAATTGCGGGGTTGTATTAGATGTTCGAGGGCACCAATCACCTTGGTTCACTTTGGAGTAGATTAAAATAGCTCCATGGCAAACCATTACCCATGTTTGCACCGACACTGGTTTTCAGTACGGAATTTCTCCAACAATCTCAACCTTCATATCTTAGATTGCCATTTGATAATCGTGGCAATTCAAAGGAAAAGACTAGGGGAAGATATCAAAGATGGAAGAGGCTGAACACCGCGCTGAACGGTCGAGTCTTACATAGCTAGGTATAGGTCTAATTATGAACCAATCGTGACACCGAGAAACGATCCTACCATAGCCAACAAACAGATCTGATCTACTATATTCTCTATAACTTGCTTTCCAATTTTTGAGCAGCCTCTGGATTTGGTAGGAACCGTCGTTGCACCTTTCCACTAGTAGTTCGCGGGATTTGATTCACGAAAAAAACTCCCCCAGTCAACCACTTGTATCGCGAAAATTTCTCCTTGATGATGGCTGAGACGTCATCCTCTGTTAATCTCGGATCTTCCTTGACGACAAATGCACGAGGGTGTTCTTCACCATTTCTGGCTCATGGTTAGCACCAGTACCTCACAGTTCTAGAGGAAGCTCCATACATTTTGGCGCCGGCCACAGCGGCGTCTGCAATTCTAGGATCGAGCGAAAGAGTAAGCTCCAACTCTGCTGGCGAAACTTGGATACCTTTAACTTTGATAAATTCCTGATTTGTCCATGGGTTTAGCCTTGAACCATGCAAGAGAGTACAGAAAGGAAGGGGGTCACGAACTTTGTGCCTGCCTACCATATAAAACAGACCTTCTTTGTCAAAATATGCAATGTCTCCAGTTCTGAGCCAACGTTGACCATCCTCATGGATGATAGTCTTTGCTGTCTCGTCTGGCCTTTTGAAATAGCCTTTCATGACGTTTGGTGCTGCGACCCATAGTTCACCAGCTGTGTATTCAGGTGGCACAGTTTGACTGAGGTCTTGCTCTTCCAGTGGCACTATTTTCGCCGTACAATTAGCGTGTAGCCAGCCAACAGACCTCCCGTCATTTGAGTCATCTGGCGCGAACCCGAGAAGCGAGGACGTTATTTCCGTCATTCCATACACTTGCTTTATCTGAACATCTGATCGCAGGTATTGCTTCTTGAAATTCTTTGCAGTATCAAGATCCCAAGGAGCCGTACCACAGATTACACTCTCGAGGGCTTTCAGGTTATGTTGTGAGGGATATGGCTGTTTGTTGATGCTTGTCATAATGGTAGGGACTAACATCAGGAAGGTAATTCTGTAAACATCGAGAAGCTGAAGAAAATCGACAATGTTGTACTTTGGCATGATAAATACTTTGACTCCCAGGCGCACCGCATTCATGCAATACCAGGTTTGTCCCTGTTGAGTTAGCTTCAAGCCTAGAGTATGATATGATATAAGGAGGTATGCTCACGAATACATGATACATGGGCAGTGCAGCCAGCCATCTCTGACCTGAAGTATCTAACCTCGCTTGTCGAGCTCGACCCTCTGTAGTATCGGCAACCAGACTTAACTTGTGTGTTAGTTGTAATGAATTTGCGACTGAATTGTAATGTGTGATCTCCACCCCTTTCGGCAGGCCAGTGGTTCTAAGGCAGCAGTCAGCATACGGTGAAAGTCATGAAAGTCCGAAAGTAACTCCATACCCACTGGAATAGTTGATAATGGCAGTGGTAGAGCTTGCCTCCTCCAATGTACTGATTTTCTTCCAGGACCACGAAACAGCATCTTCTGCCGAAGTCCAAATATCTGTCCAGTTTCTTAAGTTGAGGCTCGCGTATGTTTTGGGATCAGTGTTGGGTTGATTGAATAGATAAACCCTGCCGCGCGGAAGGCCTACTTCCGATGCAGCTTGTAATGCGATATGAGCTGTGTCAGGGCTGGTAAATAGGACTTTTGCCTCTGAATCACGTAGCTGGTATGTAAGCTCTGTTTTAAGCGTTGTTGATCAGTTGATGCTTTCCAATACTGTGGTGTCAGAATTACCTTGGACTGTCGCTGCGGGCGACGCAGACGTAAACACGCATTGTGCAGCGATTACACCCCATAGCAGTACGGGGAAGAACAGATTGTTGTTGGAGTAAAGAAGCGCTTTATCATTTGCCCGAAGCCCGAGCTTTTGCAGGCCCTGTGCAAACCTCTTCACCATAACCTCGGCTTCCTCCATGCTGTAACATGTTGATGGCGACGACGCATCGAAATATTGCTTCGAGCCCCGAGAAACTGCTGTTCCTGACGAGAAAACATATGTTAGAATATCGATAGTTGGTATGTCAACCTTATATGGTGATTCTAGAATCATTATGACGCGTTAGTCACTAGTAATAGCAAGGTAGCAGTATGGAATGTCACACAGCTGATTCACGAAGAAATCTCAGAAGCTCTCGCCTCTCGACCTTCGAATATTCGGAGTGTGCATTGACCGCGGTAGATTAGTTGTAAGAATGCGGGGTGCGTTGTAGTAAAGTTTCTAGTCACTACTAATCCACGGCCCCGTTGACTTGTCGAGGTTGTTAGCTTTGACTACAAGGAACGATTGTGGACTTTACACGTAGAGAGGCAGTTTTGCAACTCGATCGAGCAGTACACCGACTACCATAAAAACGATGAAACGTGAGAAGGGCAAGATCAATAGCGCAATAGTAAGGGTAGGCAGCACACAGCGAGTACAGGCACTAAAAGCTAAACTTGACAAAAGTAAGCCGGCCAATGGTGTAACCGCGCAATGGTGCAACCGCGCAGTCTGGATTCACTTGTAAATAGTAATTCTGTGATCTTGGATCTTGTATAGCAATTCTTGGTGTTTGGTATACGTCTTGAGATCGCG